>JARK01000513.1:8379-21652 GCA_000688135.1 Ancylostoma ceylanicum
GGGGGGATTATTTGAGATGCTGAACACAAATATCAGTATCCATTTTGTACAGTAACCACATTTTTGCAGGATTACGGTAGATATACAGTAGAAACTGTATCCCACAGAATCCTCTCAAATTTTGCGTAGAGGGTGGTTTTAGGCTCTAATCACGATTATCAACATAATTTTGAATGCCACCTTCATTTACTTCCCGAAATCGCCATTTTCTCCAAAATTCCTACCGTGACCCTACCGTAACCCAACAAAAATATGGTTACGGTACGAAATGGATACGATATTCGTGTTCAGCACCTCAAATAACCTCCATATTCGAAGTTTCAGCCAAAAAAAATTTTTTTCGAAGATTTTGGGGCCAGTAAAGTTGCTTAGTGCCTGAGAGAGTAAAGCTTCGGTACTGCCGCTTGAGCTGAGTTTCATTGCGCAACATGCCCTGGATCATAGCTTTTCTTCATTTACCAGGTTCCTCCACTTCCCAAGCAAGACATGACGCTCGCTGAACTGAGAAAATACGATGGAGTCCGGGATGAGCACATACTATTTGCTCTTAATGGAACGGTGAGCGTTTCTTTTTGTCAATCAGTCAGAGACAGTGTCCCTCTTTGTTTTTCGGGTTGGAGATATCAACAATTCAACAAGTGAAGAACCCCCATCAATTGTTCCGATGCGTCTTTCAAGTGAGCTGCCATGTCCAAGATGTGTGCGGCGTAGATCAAATCGACTATTCAACACTTTTCGTCATAGTAATAATTGCTCAACCAGAACTTGTAATTTGTCTAAACTGCGTGTTTATAGCGTTATAAGTAAGACTCAATAAATCAAATCGAAGAAAACGAATCCTTGACGTATGACGTAAAGGTAGCATTATTTTGATAATGAGAAAGCTCGTTGTGTAGGAGTCGACGGAATTAAAACCTCATAATTTGAAGAGATGATGAAAATGGAGTAAATCTGTTTGGGAATTCACTGAAAAGCCATTTACAGATATCACGAAAAATGTTCCACCTCATGAGTTAGAGGACGAAATTTCCATTCCCCATTGGAATGCAGAATCTGGCTCCAGGAAGTTCGTGCGTTCTCTCGCAATTTAGATGGGAAATCGATGGGGAATTTGGCAAATTTCTCATTCAGCTCTGACACAAATTTCCCGTTGAGCACACGACAATGTAGATAAATCAAACTTTGGAAAAAATAGAACAATTCGACCTCTATAAATGCGCAAAAAAGCGTACGCTGACACTAAGTCAGACAACTTCAGCACGAGATCTGATTCACCCCACTTTTACACGGTCTGGCGGGCCCTGCAGGCGAATTCTCGCATCATTAACCAAAGAATCCCGCTTTATATACATCAAACTCAAATAATTGCACATTTTTCACATAACCCTTCATTTTGATTTTATTCTGAGCAGGGTAAAAGTCTTGTGATGGCGCCGGGAATCGAAACCGTGGGCGCAGCAAGTGCCAGCCCTCTTTCCCATATGAGGTCCCAGTGAAGGTTTTTACATGTTTTGGCGCTATGCTTTAGCAGAGGCAGACCGTCACTTATGAAACTTGGGATGATTTTGCCTTACCTGTACTTATGTTTCGCTTTCTTTCAGAAGCTTCCATCGTCTCAGTGTCTTCTTTGGATGAATTTAAAGTATAAAGGCAGTGTTTCACTTCGTTTCGCGTGTTGGAGATATCCATAGATCATTCATCTCCTCGCCACGCTGTTTACAAAAATGTATGCAAAACGTCACGGAAGTGACGAAAACCCCGTTTTCGGGGAGTCCAAAGTGCAGTTCACGGACCGCTTAGGCGGAGCGATCCGTGGGTGTGCTGGCTGCTCGCCACGGCTGCAACGTCAAACGAGTCTTGATCTATAAGAGTACGATCGATAAGATAGGCGCAACGGCTTCACACCAGGGCTGTGCGATACTAACGTAACGAATTAACGCATTAACGCGTAACGGCCATTTTTGTCCTAACGTAACGAATTAACGATTTAACGAAAAACCCCGAAAATCCGTTAGAATCCATTTCGTTAATGGACCAAATAATAGCTGAAATGCGCATTTTTCCCGTCCTTACTTCCGTCTACATGTGTCTAGTGTTATAGAGCAGATTATGCTTGTATTCATGATGATTCTATTTGAACTCGCAGAAAATGCTCGTATGGTTCGCCAAAATTTTCCTATTGCAATGCAGATGCAGAGTATTTCCGTATTTGTGCGTCATGTCTTCTTTTTTTTTCTCCTTCCTTTGTTCATGTGAAAAGTGCAATACAGTCACGACCGATCTCTCGGATGAGCTGTTATGAGGGTTTGAAAATATGAAGGCTATGAGAATGGTTGAGAACTATTATAGTTATGGTGACAATCGCCGATCCTCGATACAAAGACGCGTACTTTACGAAGAATCAAAGAAAAGCCAGTAAATCAGGTCATTTCGACAACCACAGTAAAGCCCCGTTTATGAGAAGTCCCAACATGAAGATCCCGAGCTTTTTTTTCCGATTCGCAGAGCTTCGATGAATTTGCAACTAAGCAAAAATATGAACGGGTTCCTTGCACAAATATTTCTTTCTATATTGACCCTTCCGAAAGTTGGAGGAGCGATATTAACACCTCTGAATTCTCGAGCATCAGATTATTGGCATATAAAGAAGTTTTCACACCACCAATTTCCGCTGAAGGCGAGCGTCTGTTGTGGACAGTCAGCTTGATTGTATAAGTTCTATGAACCAACTTCACTGTGGAGAACTTGGGAAAACAGCTTTTTTGCATCATAACATACTTATACTACTAGGGTCCTGAGATTAGACTCACGTGCGTTTTCCTGGGTATTGCAGCTTCCGCGTTTAGGAGCATTTTAGAGTTTCTCACCCTCTCGTGATCTTCGAAGTTCTCTTCTGTTATTACAGCCGAGGATTTTAGGTGAAGATGGTAAAGCAAAGCAATCCAGCTCGTAACCTGAGGCATCTCTGCCATTTTCCTCTTTCTACCCGTCTGAATATTGCCTAAGTTCTTTGTTCGTAACGCAAAAAAAAATCATTTCCAAACCAAACCGAAGCACAGGCTCAAGGATCAAAGGGCATGGAGATAATTTCCAAATGTTTTGCCTACTTTGTGTCTGCAAACTTAGAAGTAAAAGATGTCGTCATTTGCTCCATTTATTTTCGTTGAAATTGCTGCTTACTTGTTTGAATATTAGTCATAGAACTCTAGAACTTGCTAAAACTGAGGGAAATTATCAAAATGTCCATAAATTATTCTTCTAACGATTTAACGGATTAACGCGTAAACGCGTAACGGCCATTTTTGGCCTAACGTCACGAATTAACGGATTAACGAATTTTGAAATTTCCCTAACGCACAAGGGGGGATCGTATTGATGTATTGTTTTACCCATCGTCATCCTTAACCATGAATATAATAGTTTGTTCTGTAGATTTACGACGTATCACGTGGACGTATGTTCTATGGGCCTGGTGGCCCATACGGCGCCATGGCTGGCAGAGATGCAACCAGAGCTCTCGGCACCATGGACGTGAAGGATGTAAGGGACGAATGGGATGATCATGAGACTTTAACAAGTGATCAAAAGGTTGGTTCAGTTGTTGTGCAGTGTTCCCGTTGGCGATCATCATTATTATTTTGTAGGAAACTGCAAACGAGTGGGAGGCTTCTTTCAAATACAAATATCCAACCGTGGGAAAACTGATCAGAGAAGGAGATGCTCGCACTGACTACGGCGGAGCAGTGTCTGCCATTCCAGCATAACATATTTTGTTCTTGAATTGTGCACTTATTGCCTCCGAACGAAATCTGATTGTCACACTTATTTTCACTTACGTTTACACAGCGAGCGTCGATGGCGGTGTTCTTCGCGAATACGCGCCGCGTCCGCACCGCTCGCGTTTCATTTGCCATATCTGTGGCAAATTAGGGGATTCTTGGTAGTTTTTCGTCAAAATTGATGTTAGCTATCAAGAAAACTAAATAACTGTCTAGAACATCCTTTCATTTGCTGTCGAGGCGACGGAGACTGTACGAGCAGCGCGGTCACGTCTCGTGCGAGTCCGCGAAAAACGCACCGCCATCGACGCTCACTGCCTGTCTGTCTTCTTCTTCTTGCCTGTAATGATCCGATAACAATAAGATGCCCAACTTCTTTGTAGCCTTGAATTTGTTAGTTTTCTTGTTTTTTTTTCTTCTATACGGGGTGGCTCAGAACAATGGCTACAGAAATGAGCTTGCTTGTAAGGGGCAACGCAGGGAAGTTTGACACGACCTCCAAAGGTTTGGGTTGATTACTGAAAAACGAGGCCAAGATAACATCAGATTCGAAAATCTCTTTCTTCAACTGTAGACACGTATTAAAATCTACAACTGGTTGTGAGGAAGCGCGCCATGGACCAGTGCTAAAGTGGCGTCAATTTTGAAAACGCTCACCAAATCACGGACGGAGATGGTGATTACAGTTTGTTGAGAGTGTATTGCTTAGCAGAGTAAAGCATGGTGTGCAGCCTGGCGTACGTATTTACCCCCCCCCCCCCCCCTTTTTTTTNTGGTCTGGTGACAAGTCAAAGGACATAGGGCACGGCTTCAAGGCAGTCTACAACGGTAGCCCAAAGACCAGAAACGGTGTGGGTATAGTCGTCTCTCAACGCTCCCGAGACTCGATAGCCGAGGTGCAGCGGTTCGATGACCGTCTCATGAAGGTCGTCGTCACCACTGCAGAACAACGTCTTCACTTCTTCTCGGCATACGCCCCACAGACAGGCTGTTGTGAACAGGTGAAAGATGACTTCTGGATGTTGCTGGACAAAAAGACCGCGGATGTACCTATGGAAGATACAATAGTTGTCGGAGGAGACTCGAATGGTCATGTAGGAGCGGCAAAGGATGGATACAGATGCCATGGGGGCTTTGGGTACGGGACTCGGAACGATGATGGCGAGCGCATTCTGGAATATGCTGACTCTCACGACCTCGTCATCATGAATACAAAATTCCGAAAGCGTCCTTCTCACCTCGTCTCGTTCTACAGTGGCAACGCGCAAACCCAGATAGACTTCGTTCTCGTACGACATCGCGATCAAAAGCTAGTAACCGACGCGAAGGTTATACCGTACGAAGCCGTCGCCACACAACATCGTCCGCTTATCTGCACCATGAAAATCATGCCGCCAAAGAGGATGCACGACGAACGATGCGGACCGGCCCGAATAAAGTGGTGGCGATTAAAAGAGAAAGAAGAAAGCGTAACTTCCCGCATAAAGTTACCACCGGTAACGACCATCGACGAGACCTGGGAGAACGCAACTCGAGCAATCGTAGAAGTAGCACGTTCCGAACTTGGTACGACCAAACCAGGTCGACGGAAAATTGACAGGCAAACATGGCTGTGGACGGACGAAGTGAAAATTAAAGTGTGCGAAAAGAAAAGTCTGTTCCTTGGTGACAAAACGGTTGACAACTGGCGGCAGTACTTGATAGCGAAGAAAGCAGCGAAGAAGGCGGTGGCCGCCACGAAGGCTGCACACTATGACAACATCAGCAAGCAGCTAGACGCAAAAGATGGTGGCGAACGCCTCATCTACCGGCTTGCGAGATCTCGCCAGTGGCAGACCGAAGACGTCGAAAAGTTCTACGGAGTTAATGACGAACATGGTCAGCTCATAACAGACCGCAAGAAGGCGACGAAAAGGTGGTGTGACTACTTCGAGGAAATCTCAACAGAAGAATTCAGCCATCCACCCATCCCACAACTACCGCCAACATGTGATCCTATCCAGCCAATCACCGTGGAAGAAACCACGACCGCGCTGAAGCGCATGAAACCAGGTAAAGCGACGGGTCCTGATGATGTAGCAGCGGAGCTATGAAAGTCAAGGCATTGGAACTCTGCTGAGTGGCTGACGGCGTTCTTCAACAAGGTCGTCGAAGAGAAAAAGACTCCTGTGGATTGGCAGAGGAGCACCACAATTCCGATCTGGAAGAGGAAAGGCAACCCCGCAGAGTGTGCGAACTATCGGCCGATACGTCTGCTGTCACACAGCATGAAGATATTCGAACGCATTATCGACCGCCGAATCCGCGACATCATCCGAGTTTCGACGAACCAGTGTGGTTTCGTAGCCAACTGCGGGACGACGGATGCAATTCATGCGGCACGCCTGTTGATCGAAAAGCATCGCGAGAAACAGAAGCCACTGCACCTAGCCTTCCTCGATCTGGAGAAGGCCTTCGACCGCGTTCCACACGAAGCCATCTGGTACGCACTGCGTTGGCACGGAGTCCCTGAGGAGCTCATCGAATGGGTCAGGATCCTCTATGCCGACCCAAGGAGTCGAGTCGAAGCGGCCGCGGGTACGCCGGTAGAATTCCCAATCTCCGTGGGCATGCATCAAGGGTCAGCCCTCTCACCGCTCCTCTTCATCCTTGTCATGGACGCTATAACGAGAGACCTGCAGAGGCCGGCACCATGGACTCTGCTATACGCAGATGACGTCATGCTGGCATCAGAACAAAAAGAGGACCTTCAGCGGCAGATACAGGCTTGGAGCGAACGACTAGCCCGGTTCGGCCTCCGGTTAAACGTCAAGAAGACCGAGTATATGACGACCAACCTTGACGAGCGTTCCACCATTCAAGTCGATGGTAACGACCTTCGTAGAACTGACCACTTCAAGTGCCTCGGCTCGACACTCTCAGCTGATGGCAATCTAGCCCACGAAGTTGTCGCTCGCGTTAATGCTACGTGGTTGAAATGGCGCTCAATGACTGGAGTGTTGTGCGACAAAAATATCCCGGATCGGTTCAAGTCAAAGGTGTATCGAGCAGTCGTTCGATCCGTGGCACTGTATGGTGCAGAATGCTGGCCAGCCACCAAGGAAGTAGAACGCCGACTAAGTGTGATGGAGACGAAGATGTTACGATGAACGGCGGGTGTCACACGTGCAGACCGCATCCGCAACGAGAAGATCTGTGAGCGGTTCGGTATCGCCGCAATCGCCGACAAACTTCGTGAGACTCGCCTTAGATGGTACGGCCACGTTCTGCGCGCCAACGAAGACACCATCTGCAAAGTAGGCCTTGATCTCGAAGTACCGGGAAAACGACCAAAAGGGCGACCGAAGCAACGGTGGCTTGACACACTGCACGCCGACCTGAAGCATGTGGGCGTCCATCCAGACCAAGCGCACGATAGAGTAAAATGGCGTCAAAAGATCAGGAAAGCGGACCCCGCCACCAAACGGGACTAACGCTAAAGAAGAAGAAGATCTGATGAAAATATAAAGCTATCAGGACAATATTCGAGAATGTGATAAGGCATTTGTTCTCCTTCCTGCCCCAACTTTGCTCCTGCGGGAAATGCCTCTGAAGGGAAGTGCGCACATTCCTTGCATTCAGAGCTCAAACGTAATTTTGGAAGCATTTCCGTTTCTCACCTAGATCACTTTACTGAATCTGGGTGAAGTGTGACTTTATTCTCGAGATAAATGCGTGTTTTGCTATAGTAGTTTCGATGAGCAGTTTCTCACCTAAGGGTAGAGCGGAAATTGTCAAATGGTGTAAAAAATGATTAAAAAGGATTCATGGTGATTCTAATGATAACCCGTGCATTTGCAGCCGTGGATTTTTCTTCGATTTGTGTTGCTAACAGGCAATCAGACACTCAAAGGAAAATTCCCAGGCTTGTTTTATTGGCAAGATTCATTAAAATGAAATTTTCGACGAAATTCACGGTCTAATTCTGTCTGTGGCTCCAGCCGGTATATAGAGTCGGGTAAAAGCGTTCATTGGGAAATATTGAAGGGAAACATACTGAATCTGATTTACCACTCCTTTTCCTTCCATAGCGAGATACAGGAATTTTGCACAGAATTTCGGGAAATCGACGGAATTGAACTTTTATTTTTCAATCCAGTTCGAACCGACTCTGTGCCCGTGGTAAGAAACAGGAAGAAAGCCCTCACAGTGCCTCGACACATAC
Source organism: Ancylostoma ceylanicum (assembly GCA_000688135.1). NCBI lineage: Eukaryota > Metazoa > Nematoda > Chromadorea > Rhabditida > Ancylostomatidae > Ancylostoma > Ancylostoma ceylanicum. The sequence goes on from JARK01000513.1 coordinate 16,363, forward strand.
CGAACTTGCTTTTTATTTCTCATTATAAGGCTGAGAAATGCAAAAAATTCTGTTGGACAAAAACGAGGGTGTGCTAAATATGTGACCGCCACTGTATGTACCTACCGTAACCGCACAGAAATGAGGTTTCAGTAAAATGAATACGATGCTCGCGTCCAGGACCCGTATCCAATACATTTACCAATGGGAGGGAAGCACGGCGGGTTCATATCCGTTGCTACTGGTTTTTATCCACTCTGCTCCGCAACGTACGTAACTCATCCATCCAAGTATTTTTTACGCAACTGCGGTGTCATGACGAGCGACAATATGAAACGAAGATGGAGTAGATCTTGGATTGTTATCAACTGGGAGAAGATAACCTGCAGTGAATCGAGTGGATTTGCAGATCCACAAATATGCTTTTATTGGATTCTCTCAATCACACTGAAATATAAGCTAGAGTGCGTCTATCTGGCTGATAAAGTGTACTGGATACGAGCCCAGAACCTCAAAAGACTCGACTCCCGGGCAAATTTTTTCATCGAAAAAATTTACTTGAAGTTATTTGGGGCAACCACAGTGGAATAGTGCCAAAAATCCCAAAATCCTAAAATCTGGCAAAAAACTGCAAATAAAAATCTGCTTTGCTAAGGGAGTTGAAAACTAACCATTCGCTTTCACTGACGAAACCCTCGAATTCCCATGTGGGAGGGCAACAGTCCACGCTGCTCCGTTTCAAACCAGCTCTTTTCTCGACCGGATCAAATGACATGGAAGGTGTAGCCAGCCAAAGGTTCTCTCTTATTTTATCATTATTATCTCTGTTACCTGGCCAATAAGGTGCTTTGTAGTATTCGCCAATGTCTTGTGGCCTGAATGAAATAGCATTTCACATCAGTCAAACAATACTATACTCTCAACAGTGGAGGAGGGGAGCGATGGGGGGCGCTTCGAATATTGCAAAAATACTTTATAAAATGACTGAAAATTTTGTGCTAGTTCATTTCCAGTTGTTCATTTTTGTTATTATTCTTTGACAATTCATTATTATTTAACATTAAAGTTAATATTTTACCATTTTCATTACTCCTTCCGTCTTCCCAGACCCCTCCCCGGCTAGCCACTCTTGCATTCGGCACTCACTCTCAATACTGTTCACTAGTGGTTCTTCCTTTTTCAAGTTCTAGGCAGCCTCCTCCGTGATCTACAGTTTACCCATCGCAGGGAGGTGCTCTTCGTGGTCGAACTATCGATTTGAAAAGCGATTATGTACAGTAGCCAATCGTAAGCTTGTTGTTTAGTACTTCAAAAAATTGAGCTGTGTCGTCCAGGGACCACGATCATGATCATGACCTACAGGTTGGCGGGAAAATGTGGATGCTTGACCACCCACGGTGGGTATAAAAAGGTGCGGGAAGGTGGAGCTAACGACTTGGGATAAGCTCCGAGAAGGGAGAACGAGCCGTTGAGAACCGAGGCGGCTCCCCNCCAACCTCGAGAAGGCTTTTTGTTAACTGAGTTTTAAGCAATGTTCTGTGGCACCGCCGACCTTTGTTGTTTGTGCTATAAGGATAAACTTGAAGAAGGACCCATGTTGAAGAGCAAACGCCCGCAACAACTTGATTAATATCCGTTTGAGGGAATCGACTAATTCCTCGCAGTAATAGCACCCCTAGCCATTTCACAACCCTTTCCCGTTGTACACACAGCTGTGTGTAAGAACGGGAAAGGGTTGTGAAATGAGCTGTGCAGTGAGCGTTGATGGCCCCGCATTTTTTTGCGAAAGTGGGAAGGTACGCGCCGCGGCCGCGACGCTCGCACTATGTGGAGTCGTCGTCGTGGTAGCAAACCGTACGATCCTTTGGTTAGTTAGTCAGTTTTCTTGATAGTTTACATCAAATAGGATGAAAAACTACCATGGAACCCTGATTCGCTATTGCAGCGACGATTTTAGGGCGCGAGCGGCGCGGCTGCTCCGCGTGCTTCCAGGTCCACGAAAAACGCACTTCCATCGACGCTCATTGTACATAAGAAGTGAGCAGTCCTCACTTTACGTTTTCATTTTTTACGTATCTATTTACTTGTACGTGGGAATTTCACGCTAAGTGTCAGATTAGAACAAAAAATGATATGAAACACTAGCACAACGCAACCAAGCTGATCAAATTCGCGCTAACCCCCCCCCCCCCCCNTACTGACTATTTGCATTTCAATGCTACATTTCCTGTCCGTTAATTGCGGCAACCTGCGACGTTTGCCGCAACCCTAGCGCGAGTTGAAATGCGAGAATTGAGCTCGCGGCGAGTGGTTTCTCGCGCCGCGCCGCGCCGCAACTTGCTAAAAACTGTAAAAACCCCTTATGAGTGGCCGTCCTAGCGAGTTTTGCCGCGGCGAGCTCGCTCTTCGTAGCAGCCCAGTATGCTATAACGTGGGCGACTCGCCCGGCGACAAAACTCTGTGTGCGGCTTAAGGGCAGCACTCGCGGAAATCCTTGCGTTGGAGATTTCCCCGAGTTTCGGGGTTTTTCGGGACGGCAAACTCATAGGCAGGGATGAAACTGCGTGAAAAACGCAAGAAACGCAAGAAATGAAGGCGCTTTTTCCCACTTGTCGAAGGCGCGGACGAGTGCTCCGCTGTAGGATGTGCGCGCATCCCGCCACGAAACCCTGCGAATGGTGCGAATTGCACGCATCCGCTGCGGCAGACCACCCACTGTGATAGCGTTAACCGGCGCGTCGTGCCGTTGAAAACCCGCAGTGGCCGCGACAGCGATCCTTGTTTCTCTGCAGGTAGGTTATCATTCCCTGTGTTCTTTTCGCATTTGTGATGTGCTCACTCTCTATTTTACGAATTGGGCCTCAGCTCCGAGTCGAGGATTTCGGCTGGTGCTGCCTTTAACGGCATACGCGCCGCCTCTGGATCCCCGACCGCTGTGGCGGCCTCGTCGGCGCGGATTCACTGTGCAGAATTCCTTATACAACGTGATACATTGGGCTAGACCACTCGTAGCATTCCAAATCGAAAGCGTTAACTGGAGTGGCGGACACCAAAATGGCCAAGCTCGGCTCTGTGTCCACGGCAGTATCTCCACAGATAGGCCGCCTTTTTCTGTGTTCAAGTTACCATTGTGATTGGCTGGCAGCCAATCACACGGAGAACGACCCACCTCAAAAGTGAGGATTTCCGTGAGTGCTGTCTTTAACACGTTCGCGACCACGTGAACGACCGGTCGAGCACGCAGTGTCTGCCGCGTTGGACCACGTGCACGACAGGTCGTACACTGTCCATTTAGTGTCATATCTTTGTGAAAAGTCCACAGCCAGCTAATTCCTTTGTAGTAACGTAGTGACAGATGTACTAGTCTTACATGAGCAGTGGGCAAAGCAGACCTTCTCTCAAACTTTTTCTTCAGATTCTTCGTACTAGAACAGCTAAAAGAACATTGAACTTCAATTCAAATCCTAAAAATGACAAATCAGTAGACAACAGAAATGGAAGAAACCTTCGAGAACTACGAAAGAAAGAATAACTCTTACGAAATAATCTTGCTTTTTGAATGGGGAGGGAAAATTGCTACCGCGTGGGACCAAGTGCACGATCGGTCGAGCACGGGTCCCAGTTGTGCAAAAGCGCGTGTATCCCAAGTAGCGGCGCGCGCGAAATCTGCATAGTCACGAACGTGTTAACAGACCCAAAACACAAAACATTTTTTGCTGAAGTTTTGCACAGGGAGGTTATTGCTTCTGCTTGTACATACAGGCAATTCACCCGAGAGTCGGTTTTGCACCGCTTGAACGCATGTGTTCCAAGTAATCCCACATCATTGCCGGGATTGTTTAGCATGTTAGGCAACTAACTATCACTGCGATTGACAGGATAGAACGTGTGCGATTTGTCAAATTCACCGTGGTGCTTTCCACGTAGGAATACGCCAACACCGACTCTTTTCTGAATCGTCTGTATGAGTATCGGATTAATAACCACTTTCTTTGCTTTTGTAGCTTAATCACGAAACCTTTATTTATTTATTTATTTATTTATTTATTTATTTATTCAATACGAATGGTTAAGGCGGTTGTATCCGATCTCGTCCGACCCTGCCCATCCAAACTCGTCCCCGCTGCGGGATCGCATCTCGCCCTAGCGATTCCGTCTGAGCGGGGGCCGATCCCGTCCACAGTTTCCACGGTTTCATACAATTTTCGATTAGCAGCGCGGTGTGGCTCGAGGAGTGACTCGCGCGCGGGAAACTTCTCTGACACCCGCTTATTCCGTTAGCCTTTCCAATCCTATATGATCAGGAAATTCATATTTGCGAGCATCAAGGTCTTCACTTACTCGCATATAGTCACAGATTCCCACAGAAATGTTCGTTTGTTTGGTTAGATAATATGTATAGTCTGGTAGCATACACAGGGCCCATGATCTGACATTGTCCGCAATTACGTCTGCTTGATTTCTAAGCCTACTACATTATGTTTTGATGTGAATTTGGTGTCATTCCTTCTATTTTGGCGTGCTGTATCCATCTCCTTCAAAAGGAATTCCATGGCGTTCTCCCATCGCTGGAAACAAGTGTGGTCGTAGTTGCGGACAATGTCAGATCATGGGCCCTGTGTGCGCTACCAGACCATAGATATTCCCATCGGGTAATATGAATACAAAAACTGCCGTGTATTTACGTGGTCATCCCTATCCAACCGGTTGCAGTCCCAGAAATCGTCACGCAGCCATCACACAACCCAGTCGCAAGGCTGCTGCGTGGCGGCCACGTCGCATTTCGCCTGCCATGGCGCTATGCAGCGGCCTTCCGAGTGGGTTGCGGTTGCGTGGCGATTTCTGCTGTAATGTTTCTGCTTTTCAATTTCCACTTGCAGTTTATCTTTAAAAAATCTTTGCCTCATGCTGCACTGCCCGTCAGCTGAGCCACGTCGCACGGTGTATGATAATGCATGGGTGACGTGGCGCGGATCAGCAGACGGGCGGTGCTGCGTGATGCAAGGATTTTTTGAAGCGACTGTAAGTATACAGGGTGCTGCAAAAGTCTTTGGACAAGCATAAACGCTCGCTTAAAAAACTCACCGAGGAGGAATTTGAAAAGATCAGTGGAAATTTTTCCTTTATAACCTAGTTTTGGACATGAAAATTATTTTCGTTTTTGAGGTTTCCTCCTCTCGTATTTTTACAGCCTTCGGAAAGTCAGATGAGACATGGGCTCTGGCGCGCATTTAGTGGAGGTACTATTTCCCTACTACTTCTCCATCTATTTGTGGGGAGCTTCCAAACTCCTGTGGGGGGGGGGGGGGGG
>JARK01000513.1:21841-36113 GCA_000688135.1 Ancylostoma ceylanicum
TGGAATCCAGAAAAATCTCTGAGAAATTTGATAAACAGGTAGGAAATTCCCAGGTTCATCGTTAGCTTCGTTTTTGGCAGTTGTCAAAATTTTCGTATGCAGACACGAAAATCGCGCTATGACATCTATTTTCGCTTGTTTAAGAGTAATTTCACCACTGTTTTCTGTTATAGATTTGTTTATTTGCCCTTTCTTAATAGACGGTGGAAAATTATGATTTATAGAATGATGAAACAGCCTCTAGAAATGAGTATTCTTCCCTGTTGCCATGGTGGAGACAAATATTCGCTTATCGAGGTCCTACATCTATTCTGCTAGATTCCAAAGCCAATGTCACATCTACTTTTTAAAAAGGCCATGCTGCTACCAGTGGAGAATTTTGGGATCGAAAATGTTATTTATGTTAACAAGTGAATTGCTAATAGAGAACAACCATAAAATTTTCCTACTTTTCCTCCTCATGTCTTAAAGATCAAATATGCTTGTCCAAAGACTTTTGCCGCACCCTGCCACAACGAACTCAAAGAAATGGGTGGCAAACGTGAAAACCCTAGCTGAAATGAACCAAAAAGCCGAAAACGCGGCCTGAGAGAAGAAACCGATCGATAAGCCGGCGCCACGCAGCAGCCTCGCGGCGGTGTTGCACGGCGGCCGCGTGGCGCCGTGTTCAGCTGTCCGCTTTAGCTGACGTTTGTATCGCGGTGACCACGACAATACATACATTGCATGTAATGTTTATCTAAAAAAATCCTTGCCTTACGCTGCACCGCGCCTTACGCCCGTCAGCTGAGCCACTTCGCAGCGCATATGATAATGCATTGGAGGCGTGGCGCGGCTCAGCAGATGGGCGGTGCTGCGTGAGGGAAGGATTTTTCGGAGCGACTATACGTTTGAATATCTAGTATACCTTAGTATGTTGTGTTAACTTGTTTAATAGCAATGAACGCAAGCTTCCGGCAACTTCGATGCTCTCGCATCCTTGGAGTTTCCGACTTCCGCAACTTTGAATCTGAATACAGCTCATCCCTAGTCCTAGTGTTCTACTGGAAGAGCTACTATTTGGGCTACTACTTATTCCAGTATTCTGTTCTGTTTTGTTTTCCAGACCTGAAGCAGAATGACATTTTTTGAAGGTGCGCGGAACTGCTCTTTGGGTGATTGAAAATTGTCTTGTATCTACTGAGAGGCCCAGCATATGGCGTTCGTATATCCATTTCACGCGCCATCCCTACCATCGAGATGGGACGATCCACTGTGGTTTTATGAAGTATGTCCATCTATGGAACATACCTTGCTGGCCACATTAGAGCAGAAAAGAATGAATCAGGTTGGTTAGATTTAACGGACAGTGTAACCTAACTCTTATGGTATGTGTCTCATTGGTTTGATCACCTACTCAAGACAGAAATGTGAATGCATGAGTAAAACACACAAAACACACACCACGCGCGCGTAGGCGGCAGCTTCGTTTCGGATAGATGGTATTCTCGTGGCCAAAACGATCCAAACGTCTGCAGTCGCAGAAATCGCCACGTAGCGGCCTTCCGACTGGGTTGCGTGACGGCTACGTGGCAATTGCAGACGTCTCGATCGCGGTCACCACGAGAATAGAATCTAGAGCTGAGGTGGTAGTTGATAGGTAATTGTTATATTTATTCATTGCTAGGTCCTGCATCTCGTTGGGAAAGCAGTTCGTAGCGTTTGTGTTAATTAGATACAGAGGGCTTCAACCACGATTGCATCTCCCACGGAATGATCCGCCGCACCTCCTATAGGGCGCGGACGAGAGTTGTGAATGTCGGGTGTTGTCTCGCCCGCGCCGCGTAGGTGTAATCGTGATTGACGCTCCCTATACTGAAGAAACCGCCAAAGATGAATGATGATGAATTCCTACTGTTATGTGATTGCATTCAAACGGGTTGTTTAGCGTGCTAAGGATGAGATGAGATACATCAACGATGGCTCATGTGGTCTTCGAGCTGACGATATGGATGAAGAAGAAGAAGACAGTGGAGATGATCACTGAAAGACGTCATTTGTATTTGATACATGTGTGTCAGACACGAATACTTATCGTTAGAGGATTTTTATGAAGACCAGTCAACGTGACATATACTATAGTCCTGTGGGTATTCTCGTGATCACCACGTCTACGATAGCTACGCAGCCGCCACGCAACCTATGGCCGCTGCGTGGCGCCATGGCTGGCGAACGATTTCTGCGGCTGCAGACGTTTGGATAGTGGTGACCACGAGAATAGAGCCGCTCGGAGCAACGCCTGCCAACACTGCATATCGCTATCTCTAACCTGCGTAAATATGGTGGGTTCATCCGAGAGTGGCGTGCGCCTGCAAGCCACCTCGAAATGAACACACTGTATATTATGGTCGAACGTTGTCTTTAATCGTTTCTAATATGTCAACTCACTTTCTGCTAATCAGAGATAGCGATATGAGAGCAGCGGAAAGCAAGTGTTGTTGAAATTCGTACAGCTGAACCTGTTGGACTATACACAATAGAGAGAATTCCGCTTGACAGTCGCAATAACAAAGTATCAGCGCCACGTCCAACCGTATGCATTAGGCCCACGGCACGTTCCACAACGACGCTGTCGCTGCGACTGTTCACCACCGGAAGCTTTTGCGTAGCTGCTCCTATAGGGCTCGTTAATCGCGATTGCTACTTCCGCGGACTGGCGCGCCGCACCGCTTACGGCGAGGCCGTGCTGCGTGTCAGTCCGCGGGGGTCGCAATAGTGATTAAGGTTCTCTGTACGCCAACATGCTATCCAACGCAAGTTGTGTTATAAGGCATGAGAGCCTGTGACGTTTCGTTTTCATCATTTTCTTTCACTTTCCTCAGAGCGACGGTGTCGCTTTGGTGCATGCCATGGGTCTTAGAGTATCCCCAGACTTCGTCAGCAATCGTGATGATCGCCACGACAGCCGGCTGTCGTCGCGGTCGCCACATGGATGAAGTGAATGAAGATAGTCCGGACGAAAGAAGGATGATAATCAAAGGAGCGTGGCAATCGATAGCTACAGTCGTTCCGAAAAATACTCGCCTCCGGCATCCACCGCCCGTCTGCTGAGCCGCTCCGGCCTCCTATGCATTATGATCACGCTAAACTGCGCGTCGACTGAGCCACGTTGCAGCACGCATTATAATGCATAGGAGCCGTNGATAAAGGTGCGCCGGCGCCCAAAAGCGGAGAACTGCCTGGAGACGGGTCCAACGCTGTGATAAGGGTGCACCGGCGTCCAGAAGTGGGGGAATGGCTGGAGACGTACACAACGGTCCTACACGAGGGAAGATGTCGCTCGCCTGTTGCACAGCTGTGGAAAGGCGCCTCGGAGCCAGAAAGCTCGAGGGTGCAAAAGAACGAGAATAATCTCCACACAAAAAACGAGAGTTCTGATAAATGAGGAATGGTCGGCGTGGTGTGAGAGAGATGCCACATGAAGCAACGCGAGCGAAGCGAGCACGAAAAGAAGCCTGAGAGTCCGGCGTCAGCCGGACGACCAGGCTGGTATATCCAAAGCCGGCGTCAAATTTATTGACAAGTAATGCATTCAGCTGTTTAGGAGCGGCACATTGGGGCATAACCGACAAAGTCAAATGGAACGGTGCAGCGACCATACCAAGAGATTTCGAAAATGGCTTTTCAGAACCACGGAGAAGTTGTCTGATCGTACCTGAAACTTGCTCGACCCAAGGCTTATCGACAGCCTGTTTTCTCCATTTCTTGTTGACAAGTTGTCAGCCCAAGGCTTGTCGCCAACTTTTCAGCCAACAGCCGACGAATTTGTAAGTTGTCGACGAGCGTTGGGCCGATAACTTGACGAGAAAAGGTGAAAGCAAGTTGGCAACAAGTTTTGGTGGTTTGAACAAGCTTCAGATGCGATCAAATAACTTGTCCTGGGGGTTATGAATTCATAACAGTTTAAGCAGTATCTCATTAATTTCTGAGCAAAGGGGGGGGGGGAAATTGCGGTTTATACTACGCAGAAACAAATCAAAGGCAGCGCTCACGGGAATTTTCACGTACTGGACGAAGTCCAATGCATACAGTCGTTCCAAAAAATACTCGCCTCCGGCATCCACCGCCCGTCTGCTAGACCGCGCCGGCCTCCTATGCATTATGATCACGCTAAACTGCGCGTCGACTGAGCCACGTTGCAGCACGCATTATAATGCATAGGAGCCGTGGCGCGGCTCAGCAGACGGGCGGTGGATGCCGGAGGCGAGTATTTTTTGGAACGACTGTATGTTTTTCGCTATCGCTGTCACTCGCATCGCCAGTTCATTTTGGGCAATCTTCGAGAGTACGGACAATGAGCTCCGTTTGGCAGCGATCTATGGCGATGTAACATGACAGTCGATACGTATCATTTCCACAATCCTTATCTCTTATATCGCCGGTTCATTTTGATTCATTTTGAACTGGCGAAGTCTGGGGATACTCTTTTACTTGCTTATTTATTTTAATGAATTCTATCATTCGACTGTATCTCCGGGCTATATCGCGATTGCGCTCCAATCTACTATTCACGGTATAGTTGCGCGTCTGAGACACGCTTGCATTTAGTACAGAGATAGTCGTGAACGTGAGCCCTTAAAATTGTGCATACAGTAAATGTCAATTGTTATTGCACTGCTCGCAAGCGGCGTCGAGTCACATGTCTTGTTTCCTCACTTTGATACGCGTCGCGTTAAACCAAATGTCGATCCTTCGGTAGCCGCTATACTCCTCGAGGAGTATAGCGGCAGTGTTCGGGTTAACGCGTTTTAATACGTGTTAATGAGTGACGCGGCGCTACATTGGTCAACCTTCACTGTAAACTGTTGCCAGGTTTGTCACAAAAACAGAATGTTACTGGGATCGTGTAGTATGTTCACAATGAACACCAGAAGGCGCCTGAGTCGAACTCCGGCGGATCAATTGCCTCCATTCTCGGTCCCGGCAGGTGATCGACTTACCTTTCCGCACCGCGGTGTTCCATTGCTCTTGCGACCTGGCAGATCATGTCGGTCTAGTTGACTGTATTACAAATCTCAAACCGCATAAATTTGACACCGTATTCTGAGGGATGCGCGCGGCGGGACAAGGCGCGCGCGGAAAAGCCCGCCCTTTAGTTTATAGTGGACTAGACGGTATGCCCGGCTTCGCTCGGGTGTTTTATTTCTCCCGGCAGTTTAACGCTGACGGCGACAACGATTAAACCCAACNAGGCGGTGGATGCCGAAGGCAAGTATTTTTTGGAACGACTATACATAGTATTCCTCAATGAAAAGAACGCGAGGCCGTACACGCGTGCGTCTGAGCTGCGTCAGCGGTGCGACTGTCCCTATCCCTGATCATATAGACGCACGCGCGTTAGGAGCACGCATCAAGTATAAGTTGCCCTATACGCCTAGCCTCAGCCCTGGGGCAGCTCACAAACGCAAGCCAGACGAGTGCATTTGCTGTATCACGGCGGCCGGTAGGTGTATCTTCATTCGGGATGTGCATATCGCGTTGACCGGTCTTCATGGAAAGTTCTCCGCAAATAGATGCGTGCTTCTGACGTAAAGCTGACGGACGCATCTACAGTGGCGGTCAGTCGCCATTGTATCGCAGGGTACTGCCACTGTATAGAAGTTAATGGTGTGAATTTTTTTTCGCTCACAGGAAATCTGTATTCCAAAGGAACTCTTCTTCTCATGCTCAGAACTTCTTCTCACCGTTGCTCGTTGATGTGATGTCCTTGCTTTTGATCGCTGTTCATAACCTCGTAGTCAACGTCAGTAAAGCCATGGATGCAAATGATGTTGTTAAAATATAATTTTTCAGAAATGCTGTCCTTGTCTGCACGAACTCTTAGCCGGTGTGCCAGGTTAACATCGTAAGTTTTTCAACAACACGCTCTGTATAGGTTCTGTTTGTCAAGAGGCTTATATCCTTTTAGGGTGCGGGCGAAGCACAGTCTTCCTGACCTTCCATACGATTACAATGCACTCGAGCCTGTGATCTGCAGCGAAATCATGCAACTTCACCACCAGAAACATCATGCAACATACGTCAATAATCTAAACGTTTGCGAGGAGAAAATCCATGAGGCTCTGTCCAAAGGTATCGTGTTACTCAATGCGTTGACTTCTACCATGTAAGAATCTTGGCAACGATAGCTACAATCTTCAGGGAACATCAAAGAAGCAATTGCTCTACAACCAGCGCTCAAATTCAACGGAGGTGGTCACATCAACCATACTATTTTCTGGACCAATCTAGCAAAGGATGGAGGAGAGCCAAGTGCTGACCTGATGGCTGCCATAAAGGTGAGCTTGTAGCTCTTCTTTTAGTTTCCTTGATTCAACATAGGATGTTCATACAGTTGAAGGTTAAATTCCAGAGGTGTAGCCAGTGTGAAGGGTCCTTCGAGATTTACTAAGCGTGAAATTGAGTTGAATTATATTAGCAGCGGTTTTTTGACTCGCTTGAGCTAAGTGAACAAATCATACTCTATATATAAAACCTGAAGGCTGATTTTCACTCGCTGTAGCAACTAATTTAGAACATTATGTACTGGACCACTTGTGTAAATGGATTTCGGTGGAAATTTGCGCAAATCTTCCATAGATTTGACGTAGAGCTATGAGGAAGTGCCACCATTTCTGTCGAAGTAATAAGAGCCCCCTCCTTCATATATGACGTTGCCAACTAAAATGTCTTCGCATTTGACGAGAAACTCTAGTTCTGATGATTTTTCTGGCGATTTTCGGCGTCGATTTCATCTCACTTTAGTTTTTTCTCATTTCTCTGTCAAAATTCAACTAGTGCTGTTTTAATGTCCACGGTATGAAGCAAAACCAAAGCAGCAAGTTTTTTTCTGTCACCTTCATCACCAAACGACAGTATTTTCCCTTCTCATAGGTTTTGCTAATATCTCTGACATCTCCTTGAGTGTCGTGATCAAAATGGTTCTGACCTCGGCAAACTGCCGAAACTCGAACCGTTCCGATCCCGGCTAGTTGCCGAGATCCGAACTGTTCCGATCCCGGCAATTTGCCGCGGTCCGAACTCAAGCCCGGCCCCGATGCTTCCCTGACTTCGAATGATAATTACTTGGTGCTCTTATCCTGTGTACTTGGTAGGTTTGATACGTCAGTGCGTACACAGGATAAGAGCACCAAGTAATTATCATTCGAAGTCAGGGAAACATCGGGGCCGGGCTTGAGTTCGGACCGCGGCAAATTGCCGGGATCGGAACTGTTCGGATCTCGGCAGTTGGCCGGGATCGGAACAGTTCGGATCTCGGCAACTAGCCGGGATCGGAACAGTTCGGATCTCGGTAGTTGGTCGGGATCGGAACGGTTCGGATTTCGCTGGTTTTTTATCCACGTTATTATTTTTTTCTAATTTCTCGACAGTTGCACAACCCTGTTACCATAAGACGGAGCATTGTGCAGTAGTTAAAAAATTTCTGGTAGCAATCCAGTCACTGTACACTTTTTTCTAATTTCCTCAATATCTAGTATAGCAAACCTGCACGGCGAAATTTCGGTCCAAGAGCTAATTTTCGCAATTTTTCTAGGACATTTTAGTTGGCAGCGTCATATATGTAAAGCTGTGAACCACTCCTGACAAAAACAACGTCGCTATCTATAGGAATTCTGTGCAAATTGATATTGGAGATAACAAACACTGACAAACCATGCAATGACGTTGATTTGCATAGCCGCCACCAAATCTATTGACAGATGATTTCGATGGCTCCCTTTCAGTCATTGCGGGTGAGGGAGGGGGTATACATGGCGAGTCAAAACTCTTTGGATAAGCATAATTGCTCGCTAAAGTTTTGTGGAAAACGGTTTAGAGGATCCGACAACAGTGATTCATGATGTAGTTTTGAATATGAATCCTGCTTTGGCTCACATGGATTCTTCGTATGTTTGGAGCACGAACTTCGAAAAGGGGAGGAGAAAAAAAAGGAAAGAAAAGGACGTATCAACTGCGGCGCAAATATAATTGCCGAAAATTCTGTCCCACAACTCCCCATCATCCTTGTGTAGAGATTGCCGAAATTTTAAAGCTTCTGGAGTTTTCTCTAAGCTTGGTAGCAGAGGGCCTCCCCGTTACCTTCCTCTGTTACTTAGCACACAGTAACATTCATGTAACGCTTCTGCTCAGAGTTTAGAGAAAGCTTCAGTCTGAGATAGGCTTCTATCGCATATTCCATTTATGTCCTACCGCGTCACTCGGTTAATAACGATGGCACTCCGCATACGTCATTCACCAATATTTTGGCTCCGCCTGTACTCCCATGGTGATTGAGAGAGATTTGCAGCTCACATCTGGTTTTGATCTGGTTTCTTTGCTACATCTATATTTTGCAACATATACTATCTTTTTCTTTTTATGCATTCGTCGTGGAGTATAAGCGTCTATGACGCCATCTAACGTACGCGACCTCTGGCGCTTTGACCAGCATCAACTCTGATATGCTTCTGCAGGGGGTTGGCGGTAATGGTAACCATAACAGCGCTGCTCTATCCACAGCCTATATGTTTTGTAGCAGAATCGGTGTCTGCGAAGCGATGACATCTCAAATTCGACTATGTTTGTAGGATTGCTTGGCATCACTAGATATTTACATCTGACTATACACTGAAGTTGGTAACCAATAACTAAAAGCATAAGTTTTCAGAGAGATTTCGGATCGCTGGAGAAGATGCAGGAGTCCTTGTCAACCGCCACAATTGCTGTGCAAGGATCTGGATGGGGATGGCTAGGTTTCTGTCCAAAAGCAAAGAAACTGAAGGTATTATTACGCGATACGTCTTCCAATGAAATAGTTTCATTGTGATGTTCCAGGTTGCAACCTGTGCTAACCAAGACCCACTTGAGCCCACTACTGGGTTGATCCCTCTGTTTGGAATTGATGTTTGGGAGCATGCATACTACCTTCAGTACAAAAACGTTCGACCAGATTACGTGAAAGCTATCTGGAAGATTGCTAACTGGAAGAACGTCAGCGAGAGATTTGCGAAGGCGCAGCAACATTAGTTACGAGATACGTGTGACAAGGAAAGCATTGTGTTACAATGTTTTTATATTTATACGTGTTGTGCAGTAGTGTAGTTTGTATAAACGTTTTTATTCCTTCAGTTCAGGTCTCTCAAAGATATTACGCTCAATAATTTTGTAGAACTTCGACAGTTTCATAAAACCAAAGTAGATGCTACAGTTACACGTTCCGAAAGATACATACAGTCTCTCAAAAATCCTCGCCTCACGCTGCACCGCCCGTTTCCTGCGCCGCGCCGCACCACCTGTGATGATGCATAGGTGGGCACGACGCGCCGTAGCAGGCGGACGGTGCGGTGTGGTGCTTTTTGAGAGAGACTGTAGGAAGATTTTGACAAACGTGCGCCAGAATAGGAGATTTGTGGTTTTTCGAAGATACCCTTTGTTTGATTCAGGTTGCGTTACACGAAATAGCAATTGAGAGGATGAATTGCACCAGCTTCATAAAATGTTTATTGTTCGTCAGACCAAGGTTACAATTATTACAAAAATTATGAGACCCGAAAACTTTTAAAACTTGAAAGACGAGCGGAACGCATTCACGCTTGTACCTCCCACCATGGAAATGGGTCAGCATACTCTCGATGCTCTGGATGACGTTGTGCGTGGATCTATTTAGGAATAGTTTTTTTTCTTCATTTCTCCTTACGATAGCATAAATAAGGACCTGATAGTATCTGACGAGATGGTCGAGACTGATATGATGAATGGGCTTCTTCTCCCCAGTGTCTACGAAATAGTAAGTGGAGTCGTCAACTGTTCGAGTACAGACGCGATAGTGCCTGAGGAACAGTGAGATTAGTGAGTTTTACGCCATACTTGTCACATGTTACTTATTGTTAGAAGATTCAGCATCAATTATTCGCAGCCGCTGCTGTATGGCTACATCGCCCACCTGTAGGATCCATTAGCAGTTTTGTAGACGAGGAACAAATGTAGCTCTGGTTCAAGATCGTCGAGCAGGGGATGATGTAACATCTGTAATCCCTTTATGATTCTCCATACAAGCCACACCGTGATGTGCGACACATTTCCTAAGTTTTCATGTAGTAAATGTAATCAAAATTCAGGATATAATAGATATCAGTTGGGCGGAAAGATCTACGAAAGTAGTTTCTTCCCCTGTCGAGTAAAGAAAAAAAAAGCGTGGTAATCAAAGCCGATGCCGCTTAAAGGCAGCACCAGCCGAAATCATCGACTTGGAGCTGAGCTGTGGGTGGTAAAATAGAGAATGAGCACATTACAAATGTGAGAAGAACACAAGGAATGACTACCTACTTGCAGAGAAACAAGACTCGCTGTCGCGGCCACGCCGGCCTTTCAACGTCCCGACGCGCCAGTTAACGCTGTCGCCGTGGGTGGTCTGGCGCAGTGGAAGCGTGCAGTGCGTACCATTCGCAGGGTTTCGTGGCGGGACGCGCGCACACCTTACAGCGGAGCACTCGTCCGAGCGTTCGACAAGTGGGAAAGAGCGCCTTCATTTCTTGCGTTTCTTGCGTTTTTCACGCAGTTTCATCGTCGGTGGAAGTTTCAAAACAACTAGACTCGAATTTCTGGCATATTTTCGTCTTTTCCAGGTAGCGAGAGCCGTATTAGCATGCGCAGGAGTTTGGGCGACTGGAGCCATTTGTGATTTCAGTTCCAGTTCCTGGAATGGGCGGGCTTGGGATGCTAATTGCGCTTGAGGCTTTCTGGATCTGTAAAAGGAACCCCAGAATGAACAGCAGAAATGAGCACTTGGCGAACACTAGCGACCTCATGCCTTTTCTATCATTATGTGAGCTATAAGATTGTCAGGACTATTTGTGCTCAGCAAGTGACACCAGCAGAGCCAGTAGTCCGCAGTTGCTCACATATAGCGGATCTGTTCACAGAACCTAAGCGGAACTCCATCTCCGCCAAATTCGTGGGAGCACGTGTTAAGTGTCGTTTTTGGCTGCGTGCCTCATAGTGCTCTGACCAACACGAGTCGAACGCACTGGGAGAGGAGGCATTTGATGGGCTAGACCGCAAATTGACTACACCTTGAACCGCTTTCAGGCCTCTGAAGAAGACGTATTGTCGAAACGTCAGGCCAACAAACGTGCTCATATAACAACCTGAGAGGCACAGAAGAATAAACAAGTAATACTACAACATGCCCAGGTTTTACAATGAGAGTATATGGAGATTATTACAAAACCTATGAAAATTGTTATTATTCTTGAGAATGCCTGTTTGGAGCCGAGGGTGGTCATAAAACTAAGGGCGGAAAGTTGTTCCTTAACCAATGCGATATGTTTTTGTCCGAAACCACATTACTGCATCTGTTATTGCATACTAGCTAGACCCTAGCTTCATGAAATTCCCAAAAGTCAGATTATTCATTACCTCATGATATAGTTTGAAGTCAGCTCGCTTTTTCACTGATTCTTCGGCTTTGGAGAAGTTGCAGATCCCCAAGTAGATGCCTCTACAAAGTTTCGTTGCGATCATATGGTTAATTACAACCCAAGGTTGGTGAAATCTCACTTGGCAACTCCATCGTACGATCCTCGGTTCACTTCCGTATCGCCTTCCTGGAAGTTTCTAAAAGCATGCACATAAATAGTTCTTACAATTAGCTAATTCATATCCAAAAAATTCGATCCACGAATAAGGACAAAATTTTAAATTCGTCGTCCTCATTCTTCAAGGAACCTAAAAGTTCAAATTTTTAACATCAACGGATTTTGAGTCTCTACAACTATCATAAAAATTTGAACTTCAAGGTTTCACTTTAAGTCAAGATTTATGTTAACAGAAGTAATGGAGGAAAATTGAAAAGGCTCTATAACTTTGGCCGGCACTGTATGTATACGCTAACGCGCCGACCCTCAGCATCCAACGTGTACGTACAGATTTATAGTAACCACCAACATTCCCAGCGTTAGGCTCTTATGTTTTCTCCAACGTGGATAGAACAGCTCAGTGCTGTTCCCACTGTGTTGGTTCTACCATTCGAAGGAAGGGCCAGTAACAGAAACACGACCCGCACTGCTTCATCCAGTGAGTTAAAAAGTAACACTAATGTTCAGGTTAGGCTTCTAGGGAGAATCCTAAGCCTCTTATGGGATAGTCCCGAAATTCCACATCCGCCTAAGCAAGATACTACTACAAATGATTTCCACATTGTGGTTGGTATTCGAACACAATGAAATCACCTTGACTCTATATTATCTTGAACTTCTTTCTCCTGCTCATGTCTGCCTCGTCTTCTCTCCCTGAAATTACTAGATGCTTGGCTATCGCTTGGATAAGAATTCTGGAGAGTAAAAAGAACCGTGTCATGTCAACGCGACTATCTCCTGCGTTGTCCTTGAAAACATCAGTCTAAACAAGTTCTATAGCTGAATTTGCAATCGAAAAAGAGAGCAGGAATGTAAAACGCCTGAGACTCACTCGTCGTTCAGGATCCTTGATGACATCGGTGGAGTCCACGGCGGAATACGATTCGCGAAATTTTTCCTTCTTTGGTGATAGCACAACATTAACTGTTCGGTTCATTTGGCAGCAGTTATCTCCTCTGTGATGTGATAATATAAATAACTTTGAATATAATGGAACCCACACTGCCAAACACTCTTCCACGATTTTGCCTGGAGCAGTACCGAAGGGCTATTCATCAGATTTTCTGAAAAGACAATTTGCTTACATGCCTTTGTGCTGCTAAGCCCGAAAAGTTCTTGCTCACATACGCAGATAATCAGAATCAAGACAGAGGTAATATGGTGCATGCGAACGGATCTGGACCTGTGATCTCCAGGAGAATCCTCTGGCCAACCGTGAAATACATCACGGCAAGTGGAGGATGATGTGAATGAGTCCTTTTTGTCCTTCTTTGTAGCATTCTACAGTGTGTATCAAAAGTATAGGGACACTCTAATTTTTGTTCGTAAAGAAGCTCGCGTTTTTCTATTCGGTCTGGTTTTTTGCCCTTTCGATTCAGCGAATCAAGGAACCTTAAAGGCAGTGTGTCAGGTCGTTTTGGGTATCGAGATGTCAACGGAATCCGATTCTTCTCGACGTGCTGATTCAAACGATATACATGAAATCCGAAAAAAGTGGTCAAAAACCTTATTTTTAAGGCAAAATGTGATCTTGACATGGACGAGTTTCCCTCACCGCAAGCAAGGAGGCAGCGGCGAGAGATCGAGAAAGTTTATCGAAATGAACTCCTCAGCAGCAGCTATTATAGACCGAACAAGTATCTCCGTGTTGGAAAACAATGCCGTACCCTCAGTGAGCTTCCATTGCGGAATGAAGTCTCTCGTACAACCGGCCGAGAATTTTGGAATTCTCGGCCAAAGGACCCCGTATTTTTCGCGGTTTCCGACGTCTTCTCGAGATTTGAAGTACATCCATGTGCTCAGCAGGCCGAATATGTTCAAATGATGTGAGGTTGTAACGAGCTGATACACTGCCTTTAAGATACGCAGTTTTAGTCAATGAGATCGACTGATACAATTTTTACAATTTTCTGAAAAGAAAAGTCAAGGATTTTTTGTATCAAAAGTATAGGGACACTTGCTGTTGAATGAGCGTTTTGCTCGGAATAAATCAGCAAAATGTGGATTGATAACCAGATGGTACTGTATTGTTTACCAGTCTGTCCATCCGGCTAACGCCGGACTTCCAGACTTCTATTGGTGTTCACTTCGCTCGCATACTTTACATTATAAAAAAAAAAAACTCCTACAGAACCCTTTGAAGACGACTAATCAATATTCTCTCATGTAGCGTCGAAGATTTTCTGAAGGGTGCTCAAATCCGTTAGGGGTAGCCTTCTCCCATCTCCGCAAAGTGATTCTCCTTTGTTGGTCCTGCGAGCTATCAATGTTAGAAGGTAAGCTATACAGCTCAACTCATCATTTAGAATGGCATATGGCTGTTGTGGTAACTAACGTGATAAGGGTTCACTGGTGTATATAAGCAGAAAGGAGGAGGTGGTTCATTTAGACCCGAATGGAAAGGGCAGATAGTGGGGAAGGAGCAAGTAGGTGCAGGGAAGGAAGGAAAGCATGTAGAGGAGAAAACCGTCAGGAATATCGGCATCACCCACTGTGTAGGATTAGATCCTGCTTCGTGCACATCTTCATTTCCCAGGCAGCCTGATCGCCGCCGGTGGACCCGTTTTCCCCAACTTTGGACGCCGGCGCACCCTTATCATATCGCTGGACCCGTCTCC
>JARK01000514.1:0-11594 GCA_000688135.1 Ancylostoma ceylanicum
TCAGTAGCCTATTTCTAAATCTAACTGGACTTAGTAGTCCCCAGCCAGTGGTGACCACCTTGTGCTGTGCCCTGGTTGTACGGTTGAGCAGTATCAAGTATGTTTGATATTGATAATGGCCGCGTATCAGTCCATGTTTCTTCTAGCGGTACCGAATGCCGGTTGAATGAGCTGCAGACTAAATATTGACAGCTGGACTATTTTGATATCCGATGTTAACAAGACCTGGACATGAACGATTAATCTGCACGTGTTTACTCCAGCTTTGTGACCTCTGCTTTGACGACCTCGTTCAGGAGGTCGCCAAGGTTTTGAGATTTTTTACGGTTGTTTAGTTATCAGCTGTAGGAGGCCAGCAGGAAGGTTCTACCGTGAGTGTGAAGGTTGATGCCCTCAATTTGTGTGGGACAGATTCGCGCCAAAAGCAAGACGGATTCTCATGATAATGATCCTTCTCATGATAACGCCAACAAAAAGCACGCGAACACTGTTCGCGCATGCATCCATTTAGGACCCACCGCTTTTGAACAGTCTGCAGCTTGCATGCGACGCTCGGGTAGCGACGAATTATGAACACGGCGTAACGTTCTTCTATGACCCATTCAACTACGGTCAGATTTTGGGAGAAAGTGTGAGGAGTGTGGCAGGGAATTGACTTTAGCAGATTTCGGTCTTCGATTGTAACCCACTCAACACGTTTGTGCATTTGATGCAAAGACGGAGTCAAGTTTTAAATTCTCGGAGTTTATCCATGTTGTATACACAAAACAAACCTCGCCGCTATAAGAAGCAGCAACTTCTAAAGATAAGTAAGCTGAGCTGTTGATTCATGTCGATGCTTGCCTTTCCTGAGGTACTGTGGCACTTCAGTGCAACCACGTGTGTAAACACGTTGGGCTAATTCCTGGATGTAACACCGAAAATTGCCAGCATTGCATGCGAGCATCAGGTTGTGCTTCACCACCTCTTTCCGATGCACACGTTTTGCGGCATATTTGCGTGTTTTACCTGTGTTCTTGTGAATTCCGGCCGAATTTCCTCTAATTTCCCGTTAAGTCCGCCTATTTTCCTGGGAAAACCCTCACATTTTTCCCAGCAATTCAGGCGGAGCTGCTTAATCGTCAGATTGACGGAGGGGATCGACCAGCATCAGCATCATTCTTCAGATTGCTCGCAATATCCAGTGTTCAACCGTTATTGAAAAAAAAGTCCCGCAATTGGGAAACCATTTCGTTATGGTGACACTAATGAGCATCATTAGGGCAGATTTTCAATTTGGAATTCGAATCGAAAACGAAAAATTATGGGGTATACAAATTGTTGGCTCTCATCAAAAGGACAGGTTCTGATTAATACTTTAGATAATTTGTAATCAAAATAATTTGTAATCAATCAGGACATCACAATTCATCGCCAGAAGAAGTGAGGAAGCCCACAAGGGAAAAATTACAAAATTGAATGAGGTAGTGTACAGAGAGGTAAATCGACTCCCACTGAGCAGAGGTTGTTCAGACGGACACGTCAGTTGTCAATGTATGGTTGTTTCGAATTGTAAACCACAACATCCCACACAGAATCCTTGTCTTATATAGGTCACGCTTCCCAACATACACATGAGATACAACACGGCATGCTCAACTTCGCAGGCTGTTTAGTTATCTCCGGATTTCACTCTAGTGAAGACTTTATTTTTGTGATTAGCATGTTAATAGAACTAACAAGGCAAGCATACCAGAAGACCGTGGCAATTAGAATGCAAAGTTGCAATGCAAAGTTGTGGAAGTTGATCTCTAATAAGTTCATCATTAGTGCTCAATGCCATTGCAGGGAACGATATGACCTTGTGTGTGCAGTGTATACTGTCTGTTTCACCAATCTTGCCACTTGGCAGCCTTCCAAGATGAGGTAAGCCTTGCCAGTTGTTATTAGGTCGTCAAGTATGAAATGTCTGATTTTTTGAGTGGTCAGTTTGACAGATGGTATCTTCGGGGTTTCGTCAGATCTACTCTCATCTTTATTCCCATTATGGAGGAACATTCTCCCTCTCTTAAAATCACCTTTTTGATTTCTGACCAACTCTAAAATTTTTGTCTGAGAGGAACTTTTGTGAAACTACTCAAAGACCAAAAATCATATCACTTCGGAATATGGGTTCCGTCGCGGAGCCTGCAAAGCAGGGACAACTGGAAATAGCCAAGAAATGTTCAGAGAGGGAGTGTCTAATAAAAGTACCTGACATCAAAGGCTTAAGAATATTTATCCCGGTGATAGAATCCTGCGGAGTGAACCTTGTGGTGAGCCTGGATTACGATGAGCAGGAAGCTGTGACTCAAGTAGATAGGAATCAAACTATGCCTTCATATGCAACAAGGTTTGGCGCTCGTAACCCTATATTAAGGCAATACGACAAGGTGAAGTGCCTCGATGAATGGATTTCCTACAGTTTGATCCCAAAAAATGGTGCCATTTTTTGGCCATTTTTTGCAAAACCGCGCTGCATAAAGGCAGCACCAGCCGAAATCCTCGACTTGGAGCTGAAGTGTGGATGGTAAAGTAGAGAGTGAGCACATCTCAAATGTGTGGAGAACACAACGAATGACGACCTACCTGCAGAGAAACAAGGATCGCTGTCGCGGCCACGCCGGCCTTTCAAGGGCCCGACGCGCCAATTAACGCTATTACCGTGGGTGGTCTGGCGCAGTAGACGTGTGCAATGCGTACCGTTCGCAGGGTTTCGTGGCGGGACGCATGCACCCCCGCGGACGCAGCACTCGTCCACACCTTCCACTCATGGTGAAGAGCTCCTTAATTTCTTGCATTTCTCGCTTCTTTCACGTAGTTTCATTCCTGCCTATGAGTTTACCGTCCCGAAAGACCCCGAAATTTTGAAAAATCTCCAACGCGAGAATTTCCGCGGACGCTGCCTTTAAAATAGGAGAGCAAGGAAGGGGATCTACCTGCCACTCATTGTACCGAACGAACCTTGCTCTACTTGTCCACAACTTCTCCTGAGGATTAGTCTACTTCTTGCTTGGGAAAATGTTTGACTTTCATCATGATGATGGGAATGCCCTTCGCCAACTTATCGGCACTTGCTTCCCAGGCTTCCAAGCCGTTGGCGCAAACATGCGACCGCTTTTATGGCAAGGCTGTGCCGGTAGCTTAGGGGCATACTTGGATTGCTTACAGGGTAAAGCACGGGGTGCGATTTGTCGTTCCAAAATATTAGGTTGATTCATAAGTTCTGTCCCTATATGCTTGTCACATTGTGACTTGCTATTAAAAGATCTAATGTTGACCTAATCTGGATTACGAGGAAGGACTATGCATGCGCTACTGAATGAGTGGCCATCTGTTTTGAATCCTGCAACGATGGGCAAGGAACCTGTACCGATAGAAACTCATCTGCAGCAGTGCGCACAATGTTGATTTGTTACCAGCGTAAAAGAAACTGAAGTTCATATAAGAATATGCATTGGGGATGTAGACGACGTTCTCATTCTTGTAGCAGTGACATCATGTTTCGATAAGTTCTCTTGCGAAGATAATATGCATCGTGAATACACATCGTGTTTGAAAGCCCCATGTGCGTTTCATTTGGAGGCTCTGAAAGCGCAAGTGAAAGGTAAGGTCCGGAAAACCACATGCCAATTGGCGTGTGCTTTATTGCGCTTTCAATCAACCCCAACTAGTGAACATTAAAGCATTGATTCCTGCTGGGTCGAAATGTTCCACATGATTTCATCCAGTGAACAAGGGTAGGAGGGTCACGTACCTCTTTGAACTTCTGGGCAAACTCAAAGTTTTCTTGATTCAAGTAATCCAATGACTGAATACAAGTCTTGGAGGTGTGAGCTGCTGCTAAGTGCGGTCGGTACAGGGTTCGCACTGGAACAGCAGCGCTAGCCTCGAAAAACCCAACCAACCCATAAATGAACTTCTCCTATGTGTCTCGCGCAAAATTTGAGGAGTTGAGTGCTGGAGCCTACGAAATGAAAAAGGTACTGTGATGGGTACAACATATGTTTTAAACTCAGCCTTTGATATGGAAAAACTTGGCTAGGAATTGTACTTGAAGACCAAAACCTCCTTCATGCAGGACGATGCCCCACCTAATCCTGAGAACTTTAGGCATAGTCTTCTGAAGATACCTGGCTGGAAAGTCATGTATTACCCACCCGACATTCTCGATCAAGCCCTATCAGACTACCACCTAGTTATGTAACCAGCAACAACCTGCTCGGTAAAAAACTTCACTAAATGTAACCACATGGGATCCGAGGTATTAGAGTTTTTCCAGTCAAAAAGGACCTCCTTTTATAGCAGCGGGATCGATGAGCGATCTCATAGATAGAGCAGGGTTGTTTACATAAATGGCTAATATATCAGTGGTCGATGCCGCATTATTTCAAAGTTATTTAATTTTGAAACAAAAGTTGCCAATGGGGACAGAACTTATGAATCAACCTAATACGTACCCCCCTCTCGCTCTCATCTGAGCGTGAGCCACGACCACAAGCAAGTATGTTGCAGTGGATCCTACTATAGGATCGGTTCATTTTTATTTGCAAGCAATAGTCGCATTTTTTGGATTCTTTTGGTATGATGGAGAAGCCGTGGAACTTCATGGGAAAAGACATCCCACGAACTCCAAGTGTAGTGTAGTTGAATAGGAATTGTTGATCATCACAGCTAAATCTGTATACTCTGAGCAAAAGTGCCCAGCAAGTTTGAACATGTTGGACATGCTAACCATAGCACAAGACGAGGGATCAGCCTGCTGGAAAGCTGAACATGTTTGGACAATCTTGAACATGTTTCAATACGTCTACACGCAATCAATCGTGTTTTCACCCTCTGATCCCTCTTCGATCTTAACGCTGAATGCGCATCTCTCTCCTACTCTCGAATACTGTAGCATCCACAACAGGGCAGGTGCGATAGGGCTGCGATACACGCACCCTCTCCGCTCCTGCCCTGTGGTGGAGGTCACGGTAATCAGACGTCCCGCTGCATCGCGTAGCACTGGAACGCGACAGAGCATAAGGCACAGCAGTATTGGCCACATCGGGAGTTGTAGCCTAATTTTTGTCCCCTTCCTCGTGAAAGTGAACATTTGCTGTCCAGGGCCACTACCAAGGAAAGTTCGGAAAGACGCAGTTTGACCAAAGAAAAAGGTCATGGAAGCTTAAAAGGAGCGAAAACAATAGACGCCTTCCTTTATGCTTGTTATGGCTTCTTTCGCAGTACAGTGTTGTGATGGGGTGTAAAGAAGCACTGAGAAGTTATGATTCTAAGGTGTGTGTGAGAAGGATGACATTATTCGAAGGCTTTCTATTTCTCATCGTCCATCTTGGTAGAAGTATTATGGATGATACATATATGAAACTATTGAAGAGTGAAAATATGTGTTTCTTTTTTATAGAAGAAATTCCCAGTAGGAAATTACCCTAACATACGAACCCCCTGTTTGCCTATACACTCCTACTTGCCAAGAATACGTACAGGTGGTTTGAACTGTCGTACCCGTGCTTTACCCTGATTGCTTATACCTCATCTTGTTGGAGAAACATTACTCAAAACTATTTCATTCAAAATCGGACATTTCATACTTGACGACCTAATATGGGCGAGACATGTTTTGGCACGTTTCCAGTTACTGATAGCGCTCGACTTCCATGATTTGACGTGAAACAAGATGCGCCTTGTGTAGTTACACGCAGAACATTGAATTGCTCTGATTTTTGAAACAAATAGTATGTACATACAAGGACTTTCTATGTACATGCAATCATCCACCGTAACCACACGGAAACAGCGTTACCATGCATAATCTAGGCAGGATTTGTGATCGGCGCTCCAAGTAACCCCATGTGCAAAACCTCACCGAAGATACGCCCGCTTTCGCCTGTTTGCCAAAGATGAAATATCTCGTACATGTCGTACCGAGAGAGATCCACGTATACAGTGTGTATCAAAAGTATAGGGACACCTTAATTTTTACATATAACGAAATTTGCGCTATTCTAATCTGTCTGATTTTTTGCCCACTCGACTCAACGGATCAAGAAACCCTGAAATACTTAGTTTCAGTCAATACGATCGACTCACACGATTTTTATAAATTTTCGAAGAGTGAAAGTCAGAAATTCCTTGTATCAAAAGTATAGGGACACTTGCTGTTGAGTGGCCGTTTTGCTCGGAAAAAATCAGCGAAATGTGGATTGCTAGTCAATTGGTAATCCTTCATTTATTGCCACTTCAACCATCCTACTATCCGCGCTGTAGAAGTTGTTACTGGCGAGACAGATCTCCAAGTGGCTCGAAGCACAAGATTGGCTTTTTTGGGTTCGTCTAAGGAGATATACTGATTGATTTGAGCTTAGACCAGTCTAGAAATTGCCAACAAGGATCTCCAATTAGAGAAAAAGTTTGAAGAGCAGGATTGCCGGCCCAAATTTTCTCTCCTGGGTGAGCTGAGCCACGCTCAGTTGGGGTGACTCTAGTGGATAGTTGCATTTTCTTGCCTAAAGATGGAGTTTTGGTAAAAGTAACACTGCAGCCGTGGTCGGAGACATCTCCAAAGTTCTGGCAGAGCTCGCTCTGCTACATTCTGCATGATCGAAAAGCACGGAGTTACCTACGTCATGCTCGTAATGCGTCCCTAACCGTGCAATCATCCCATCAAAAGTTCGTTTCTAAAGATATGAAGCCGTTATTATATAATGCATTCGTCCTTGTTGGAAAAAGGTTATTTGAATGTTTTGTATAGATTAGAGCTGCATCCGGGTCTTTATGCAAGAGGCAAGTCTTATCTTGGAGAAGGAACCTAGGAAGTGATGGTTGCAGAGATTGGGATGTCACAACGAGCAATGCGTTCGCAGTCCTTTGCCGTTCCGTCGTACAGAATGTGACTAAATGAGCTCTAACAGAGCCTTGGCGATGTTGTATCGCTACAACTGAGACTATGTCTTCGACGAAACCCCATTCTCATGCAAAAAAAGCAAGTCATCTTTGTGTGTTAGCCCACATGACGATGGCAAAGCGCTCAGAAGCTTCACAGTTGGGGCAGCAATTGTGCTTCCGAAAGCTAATTCCAATATAAAATGTGTTCGAGACTATTTTTAAGCAGATATACGCCCATAACAGAGAGTGGCTTCTGGATGAAGTGATCAAAAATGACGCTGTGGGTGCTTCAAGCCATCTTCAGATTTACTTCGCCATTAACAACTTCTACAGTATGGCAAACAGAACTGCTAAAGTGCCAATAAACAAAGCAATACCACTCGCTTATCAATTCACCTTTCGCTGATTTTTTTTCGAACAAAACGGCCACCCAATAGCAAGTGTCCCTATACTTTTGATACAAGAAATTCTTGACTTTTTCTCTTCAGAAAATTATAAAAATTCTGTGAGTCTATCTTATTGGCTGAAACTATCTGTGTTAGGGTTTCTTGATCCGCTGAATCGAAAGGGCAAAAAATCAGACCGATTGGAACAACGGGCGTTGTGTTATATGTAACAATTAGGGTGTCCCTATACTTTTGATACACACTGTAGATAGCATGGACAAGTTTATGCACCTCGCAAAAATCTCCTAAATCTTCCAGGAAAGGGCTATTTCAGGCGATGATCACGAATTTCGACATCATTGAGGGTGACACTACCATTTTAATGCTGAAATGGACAATTTCTTACGCTTTGCCATGGTATTGCTACAGTAACCCCAGAAAATTGGGGGTTGCGGATTGAAGTGGGTACGATATGCGCGCTTAGCACCCCGAATAACCCTGCCATGGAGAGCTTCAGCGGAAAAAAATCCCTGGAAATTTATGATGCGTAAGCACCGTGCACCTACCATCAGCAGTTTCAGACAAACGAATACTAGAACTATTTAAGCTATTCAAGTTTTTCTCTATACAAAGCCTACTACCATGCCTAGTAAAGGCTCGGCTCGATGCCCTCTTGTCATTCTTCTTCTGGCCCGAACAAAAACGGATGCCACCTGATAGAAGAACCTTTTACTAACTGCAGCGATGTACACTGAGAATGAGGTGTTCAAAACAGTAACATTGAGAACAGTAGGCAAAAGCAATGAATGAGATGTTGTTGCAATCGATGTAGACGCATTCACTGCAAAGATCAGAAGGGAAGCAGACTTGAACAGGAGTCAGGAAATGCCCTGGATCTGTTTCCGTATACCCTGCTGCTTTCCAAGAATAAAGAAGCATGCGACGGAAAAGAGGAGAACAAAATGTCCAATACACGGCAAGAAGTATTTTGAGAATGTTGTCTCTTTGGGAGAGAACGAAGTTGATGTTGTGAACAAGGACATACTGTGTAATCCTCTTCATCATAGCCTTGAATGGTCTGAAGAAGTATACATCCAATGGCTTCATGTATGAGGTGGTCCCGGCCGGGAAGTTCTTCACGACGACCGTCTTACCCGCGGAGGCTGCGGCAACGGCTATGGCATCTTTGTCTTTGAAAGACGTCCATGAATCCAACAACAAATACAAATACCGACGAGTCGTTAGCAAGAGGACACGCGAATCTAGCCAGTCGATCATGTGCGACTTGCTCATGATATGGCTTTTGCCGATGCGGACAAATAGATTATCGGCGATGTAGTGTCCTTTCTGGGAAATAATGCACTGTTTTCCTGCATGACGACAAATAAGTATTGTCCAAGGCTACCGTCTGCGAACACCAGAGGGACGATGGTATAGGAATGGCTTATAGCGGAGGATGACTGTACGACTCGTTCGACTCTCTTGACTCCTACAGGAGCAAGTGATCTTGGTATTGCCAGCTCCTAAACAATAGAATTTCCGAGCTCCGCCCATTCAGTGGTAGAAGAAGTCGAACCCTACTGGAACCGGATTGATCAGCGCTTGCAACGCATGAAAACGGTATATCTCCGATCTCTGCTCTAATCTCGGTAACGAACTTGGAGGCTGTTTCTTCAACTTTTTTCACGATCTCGAGGAGTCCTTTTTGCGATAAATTTTGTCACCCTTCTAGAGCAGATACCAGCCTGCGCTCTGA
Organism: Ancylostoma ceylanicum; assembly: GCA_000688135.1. NCBI lineage: Eukaryota > Metazoa > Nematoda > Chromadorea > Rhabditida > Ancylostomatidae > Ancylostoma > Ancylostoma ceylanicum. The sequence goes on from JARK01000514.1 coordinate 9,049, forward strand.
AACAGTTGATCCATCTTAGAGACGCCTGAACATCAAAAAGTCCTATTTCTCCCGTTAGTTGCGTGATCTGAAAAAAGCACCCTAAAGCACTTCTACCTCAAAGCCATCAACGTGCGTTTCCTCTCTGTTAATGATCAGGGCCAGTTGCTGCAAGTCAGTATCATGAAGAGAAACGCCTGTAGAACTTTCACTTCAGACTGCAAATTTAGCGGCACTAATTAAACTTGATTCAAAATGATGGCAGACCTAACTCGAACTTTTCTCCTCAAGCAAAACAGCAAAACGCTCCAGTGCAGCCGTCTTTCGGCTCGAATCTCTTCTAAAATTCCAAACGATAACTGACCACTGCTCACCACAGAATTTTGGGTAAATCTCACCTTGCGCAGCAGTGTTCCTCAACTTTTGTAGGTGGTTTCTTGTTTGTATCCATCGATGCCTGTCTTACATTGATTAAAAAGAACAAACTCCTTTGTCAACGGTGCGATAGTGAGCAATCGCAGACTTTACCTAGACAGTTTCCTGGTTTGTCATCATACCACTCGCTAAATCCCATAGAAAATTACTCCAAAATATCTGTTCTGTGTTAGGCTTGCCCACGAATTTGACGAACGGGGTGTTCGAAGATGAACTGCGAGTTCTGATGTTCTCACAGTCCATGTCCCAGTCGACGCCCATTTTCTCGTCATTGTTTTCTTTAAGGTCTTCTTCGTCTTCTATCGTTAAGTCACAGTAAGCCGCATCGAGAAGATCCCTCTCAAAAGCCTCCGCCATCTTGCTCCTGGCGAGTTGCGTTGGTGACATCACCCTGACCAAACTCGGCCAGCAAAAGCGCAACCGCGCGTCAGCAGTCGAACATTTCAAGCGGTTGATGGATGAGAAAATGACCGACTAGGTTATATCGTATTCTGTCTTACCAGCGACACCACACTTATACCCACCATAGAGCATTTATCTACTATTTCCAAAAAAGCGCTCACAGTTATTGCCCATTTACCTTCTGAACAGCTTCGAATTCCGTTAAAGGTTAGAAGTGGAAGTTTGCAAAACAAAACACAAGGACGGGAATCAAGCCCTCGAGCCCCTGCAAATGAGTCTGCGTTGCTATCCACTCGGGCATCCAGCTGCTTATTCTGTGAGTGAAGGCGGTGCATGTCAGTGTGGTAGGAAATCATCGACGTGGAATTTTAAGCTCGTACTAACCATATAGCATAATTCAAGTATAATCTGTAATATCGTTTGGGACAAGCCTTCCTACAACATATGTCCCGTTTCGAAATCGCAGCTTAAGCTCATGCACTTCCCTTGTTAGATGAATCTACAACTATTTGAAGAAGGGGACAAATATCTTGCGCAAATCCGACTCTCCCTGTTGACCTATTTAAGTATTGGATAAGTGATATTAACACCTCGAAATTCTTACCCATCAAAATGCTGGCATGTTCTCCTCACCAACAACTTCTGCTGAGTGCAAGCATCTGATCCCGATAGCCGACTTGAGGATGTCATAACTATGAACCAGCTTTACTGTAGGAAACTTCCAAAGACTGCTTTTATTCACAGCATGCTTATGTCAGGGTTCTAACTTGCAAGAACTCGAGAAAATTATTAAAGCACCCATGAATCCTTCTTCTAACGAATTGACGGATAAACGGATTAACGCATTAACGCGTAACGGCCATTTTTCGCCTAATGTAACGAATTAACGGATCAACAAAATTCGAAATTTTTCTATCGCACACCCTTGATGGGAACTACACTTGCGACCTGGTAGAACGTGAGACCAGTGGATAACCTTGAAGAAAATATGAGAACTCAAGACTAGCAGGCTAAATGTGACCGACTCGAGAAATAACTACTGCCGACTGATGCATTATTTTGAATAGCTCAATTGTCAGATGAACAGAAGCTGTAATAAACCATCTACCAAGTGCACCAACTTTATATGCGGTTACACTTCATTCGCTCGGAATTTATTTGTGCAAACTCTCTCTGTACGTTTTAAGTTGTTTGCGAAATTTCGGCAATATTTTCCCTGATGTTCAGTTTGACACTTTTCCCTAATGTCAGTAGTTTTGTAGGGGATGCCGCGTCAGACACTTCTCGGTTGTAACTTCCATATCCACAGAAACGTCGAATGAACCTTCAGTAATTGAGTCAAATCATTGAGACGCCAAAAAATCGTTGGGGAGGAGGAGTGGCAACTCCGCCACTTCGGGGACCCGGAATTGTTGAAAAAGGAAAATTTTCAATTTCCATACTGAATAACCAATATCAAATAATAGAAAATAATGTTAAAAATAAATAATAAAAAATAAACTAATACGAAGTGTTTTTTTAACTATCCTGAAAATTTTTGAAAAGTTCGACGACCCATTCCATACGAGGGATGTTGCTTCTTTTCACTCCGGGCACAAAAATTAAGAGTGTTTTCAGAGTTCATCTGGATGTGAAAGTTACGGAGAAAAGGTGGAAGGGTGATTGCAGAAGTTCCAAGTTGCCCTCTCTGGTTAGCAGTGACAGACGCAGGGGGGGGGCGGAGGGGGGGG
>JARK01000514.1:18396-32700 GCA_000688135.1 Ancylostoma ceylanicum
GGGGGGGGGGGGGGGGGGGGGGGTGGTATTCCGAAGAATTGGTTTCTGCGGAATTCCACACTCGGAGCTTCGAAATTTTAAATTTTTTCCAGCTAAAACCATCAAAGGGAGTTTATTGCAAAAGCGAACACGAATACCATATCCATTTCTAGCCGCAGCTCCATTTTTGTTGGGTTACGGTGGGTAACTGTAGATACGCTGTCCCCCAGAATCCTCTCAAACTTGCTGTTTTCTCGCCGAAATTGGCAACGTACTTTTATTTCCTGCGTTTATCCTACCGTATCTCCAGAACAGAGGGGTATGGTGCAAAATGGATAGGATGTCAGTGTTCAGCACCTCAAAGAACTCTTCTATACAGAATCTGAAGTGGTTCTTTGAGGTATCGTATTGACCATGTAGCTGTGGTAGCCAAACGTGCTGCTACGGCATAAAACGGATGTAAATGCTCAACACCTCAAATAATCTTACCATGCAGGGTCTGAGGAATCGTTTCCTATAAATTTTGGGCCCCCGGATGCTGGGTAGTGCCCTCCATTGTTATTTTTGCCTATACATTTTTGAAACTTTTATTTGAATTCATTTGAATCACAGACAAAAGCTCGATGCGATGTGATTATGTGCCTAGGACATACGAAATTGGGAATTTTAATCAAAGGTGAGCGATTTCATGCAGTGGTTCTAGTTTTTTCTCATTCAAAGGAAATGTGCGCTTTTTGAGGTCATCGTTCGGTCGTGACAGCTTGGCGTCGAGGAATCGTGTGCAGCCACCAGGGGCTTCCGATATCTGAGCCCCATCTGACTGATGAATTAATATGGAGTGGGTTAAGAAATTTCTTCCAGTTATATGCCGTGTCGGGGGATTCTGGTTTATTGTGAAATTTTTTATATCTTTTGTTGTAATTTGCATCACGCTTTGTGTATAATACAATTGATATTGAGGACAAAATATTTCTGCATTGCAGCGAGCGCAGCGCGTATATTTAAGGAATTGATTCATCACAGATGCATCATGTGGGAATTCTCTCCCAGTAGTCTTTTGGCTTGGAGTTGTCCTCCCTGCTTCTGTTTCACGAATGAATCGTAGTTAACTATCTATTTCATTTTTGCAGCAATGGAAGAATCAGTGAAGCACTTATTTTTCCCACTTGTTCCCCTTGAAATGCTTACTTTATCCCATTTATCAAATCACATTTATGGATTAAATTGAGCAGTAGTCATTACTAGCAGGAAAAATCAATGAATCTAGTTCAATGTAGGTCTCTAATATTGTTATCTTATTTATTCTTCTCGTTCACTTTACCAATGTTGATTTTTTTTGCTTAATAAGGGCTGCGCCAAAAGAATACATTTATGCGGAATTAATCGAACATTATCTCCGGTGCATGTGCTGCCATTCTTCTTCCTTTCACACGGGACAGAAATCATGCAAGTTCTGCACTGGCGCATTTCCAGCTTTCTATCTACAGGAAAGCCCAACCCTATGTCCTTTCTCTGAAATTACTATCGTCATGATTTCAGTGCAACCAACGGTAAATCCAGAAGCATCTGAATCGTTGTTATGTTCACTCGCGAACCGAAGTCTGCGTCTTAACAATTCTATGCCATCATTAGTTCAAACGCTATTTGCGTCACAAAGGAGACACGCTGCCCTGGGGTGTACAGGGTAAGTGTTAAGCTGTCAGATTTAAGTTTATTTCGTCAATAAGCAGATAGCTGGTGATATTACGGAAATTGTGGTAGAGGTCATTGAGAAGAAACTGCAGTAACGATAGGCTTTCGACGGCTGTCACTAACACTCGATCCTCAAACGATGAGAAGTCACCGATCTTACTGCCAAAAATCGGCTTCTATGACGCATTACACTTTTAAACTAGTACTAAAGTTTTTACCACTTTTTCGAAGCTTATCGTGTCAATCCAGCAAGTAGACGAATTTACACTGGAAAAAAGGTGTTTATCTTGCAAAGGAACTCTGACAATAGCATAGTGTTGTAACATGGTCGCGATTATGCTGATTAGCTTCTCCTTCCTTTGCTGACGTTTGTCATACATGTTTAATAACTTCTACAATGACCTTTCAATATTTTGTAAACAGAGCCAGTCATTCCGCACTAATCATTCCACACTTGGGCTGCTCGTAGGGCGGTTCAAGGGGTATACAAAAAGTTTTGTGACTCAGTAAATTCTTCAGAAAGATTCTTGCTAATGAGCAGGTTTAGAATTCAATCTCAGAGGGCCCTTACCCTGGATTCAATAAGAAGCACCATTCCTCATTCGCATTCGTTCGCCGCCGCGATGCCATTATCGACACATGATTTGTATGTGAATTTGCATACACATCTTCTTTCTGTTTCTTTCTCAGCTTCATGTCTTAGGACGAATAACACTGAAGGAACGCCACTTGTGGTACACGACAATCATGCAGACAGTACAAGTTTCATGTCTGACTCCGGTGTGTGGTCCCCGGTTAATGAGGAACCGCAACAGGTATACTCCTTTTTTAATGCCCATTTGTTCTGCAAGTAACAGTGAATTGATCCCCATTTTGCTTTCTTATTTATTTTGAGTGCGACGTTTGACCTACTTTCATTCTCGAGATTTTTACGTAAAGTCAACTACAAACGGTCGTAGACAAGGGGCGGCACCGCCCGAGGCCAATCTGGTTGTCTGCTGCACCTCCCGAGGCAGCGGGAAGTCACGATGTATCAGTTTTCCCTCGCGTCTGGCCAGCGCGCGGTCCCGCCCCCTGTCTACGATTATTTGGAATTCTTTACACATAGTTTATTATTCGGAGACGTTGATTAGGATGGTGGCTTCGATCCTTTGCGTCAAAAATGCAGGCAAACCTCTTTTTTGCCCTAGCTCTGGACACTGTGCAGGAATGCGTGAAGATGCGAGAAATTCACAATTTGCAGTGTTTCCTCTGTGCTGGACATAAAACAAGCAGTGAGGCAATTATATGAGTTGCCTCCCATTCATTTTGATGTCCCTCTCAATCTCTTTGTTGTTTTTTTTTTGAGCCATTTATGATCGGTTCATTTTAGGAGGAAGCCAAGGCTAAAGCACCGGAGAACTTGTTGAATGACGTAAAAGGCGAACAGGATGTCGTCACTGCTGTTAGTAAAGACAGAGAGCCGGATGGAATGAATTGGCGCGAATTAACAATTGCTACCAAGTTACCGCTATTGTCTGCAGACATCCTTAACTTCGATGCGGCCTTTTCATTCCGAGATGTCGATTAGAAGGAAACTCTGTTATTGTTCCTTTGATTTCGAAGGCATAGTATATGTATGTGATGTCATTTGTAATACCGCAATTGCTTTGCCGTTTATCACATCGATTACGACTTCATGTCACAAATGATGGATTATTTGTCGCGAATTTGCCTTCATCGTTTCTTGGTCCTTTTCCACCATCCGCATTGTACGCATATTGGAACGATGTTTGCATTTATAACAGATTTTTATTAAGAAACTGATGAACGGCAGGTATTGTAGGAAATATTTGTCATAGATTTCATGATATACGTCTATGTTTCTTACCTTCTAAGTCATCCCCTATCCCCTCCCGTGGCAATTCCTGCAACCAATCACTGTCATATCCATTTATTGTGAGCATTGTTTTTTTTTTTTCGCCTTTTCTGCCTGAGTTTTTGTCAGTATCATGGAGGTCGTATAAGTTAGGGTACATCACTTGGTAAGATTGTTATGTGTGTATGTAGTATGGGTTTTCTCTGCTCCTATTCTCGGAAACGGTGTGATTTTGCTGAGGTTCCTGCTTTTCTTCAGTTTTTCTGTGGTTCGCCTGATTGTGCCGTTATGTTTTACACGCACCTAGGAAAGTGTATTGCTTTTTTCAAGTCCCTTGTGAGTGTAGTCTGTACCCGACTTTTCGATGTGCATTCGAGATAGAGCCATAGTCAGAGCGAGTAATTAGTAGAAGGATGTTTCAGAGCTTATTTGTCCCATTAAGAATTGTGTTGATCATCTTCTTGATGCTGTACTCTTACTAGTTGAGTCCACTGGTTTCATCTACTAGTAATATTTTTCATGTAAATGAGACTTAATTTGTTCAAGGGTGTTTGCCTTCCCTAGTATAATATCCGAAAGTGATGTGGACAGCACCGTTTTCCTAAGCTGTCAAAGGGTGCAGTTCAACAAGTGGCAGGAGCATTCAGAAACTCAGGAGGGGGAGGGTTCAGTTGGCGAGGAATCATAATCGGTCTTTTGTTACAGATTAAGCGAAGCAGGCTGGACGAAAACGGCCAAGGTGGTCGCTAGACGCCGCCGTCTTCACAGCGATCACCACATTTCGCCACTTTTCATGTGGACGTAAACCGTTATTGCGTCACTCGCAATGGGGACTGAACTGCATCACTGGTCAACCCACCTTTATACGAGTTAAACCTAACGTTGATCATTTGATTCTAATGACGGTTGAGATTCACCACTGTACCTGTGGATATGCATGCATTGAGATGTTGTTGCTGTGTTGTCATTCCATCGGTTGCTGGTGAAAAATGGGGGAAATCAGTAATCGGAATATGATATCCATCGTCCCTGAAAACCTCGAAATTCAGCGAAATCTCCAACACAAACATTTCCGTGGGTGCTGCCTTTGAGGGACGCTTAACTTATACAGGTGGTTAAGAAAATAGTCGGTATTGGCTCAGACATTCGCTGGATTGGAGCGGCATGTCATCTACGCTCCAATCTCATAAATGAGCTCATTTCGGGTCCGTTCTACTTCCCGTCTGACTGGTGTTGCGCTACCATGACTGATATTCACTGGGTATTCTGTCCCGCTAATCGGGTATGCGCGCGTCCCGCCACGAAACCGTCATTGACGGTAGGCCCTCCGTACACTACAACCCGGACACTCATAGCGTGCCACCCGCGCGCATTAGGGGTCTTTTATACTTTTGCCGCGGCGACGGCGGCGTCACCGCGGCAAAAGTGGGTGCGCGGCAAATGTTGTCGCTGGGCGGCAAAATACCCCCATGACTAATCACTGCCGCACGTCGCTGGGCGACGTCGCCGAGCGTCGCTGCGGCGAAAAAAGTATGGAAGCTCTTGCCGCTGAAACCTTACCGCGGCGACGCCGCCGCGACGTCGCCGGCCTATGCTTAACCATGGGCGACTGCCGCCGGCAGTCGCCCACAAATGTATGAAAGCCAATTTAGACGTCAAGCGTGCGATCGGACACCAGTCACGGCGATCGCACGCTGATATTGGGTACGCGGGCCGCACGCTCTTGTTACCTGAGGGGTCAAAATGCTGATACGCGCCAGCGGCGCGCTTCAAACCAGTGAGCGGCGCCCTTTCAGCGTGCCATCGGCGTGAACGGTGTCCGATGGCACGCTACGATTGTCTGAGAATATAGTGCGTTCCGTACGCGATAATAGCTGAGTATTTGTGTACAAAATGGCAACTTGGACGTCCTCCTACGCTAAACGCAAGCAAGCCAGAATCGTCAACACGGCGCATCGTACTGTGTGACGCCGCGGAAGCATGATTTTTGTTAAAAGCTGGTTTTATCATTGTGGGATGCGTCTAATGTATACTACGAACGTTTATTCAAAACAAAACTAGTGTACATATCACAAAATTCCAAGAGGCGCTCTTATACCGTTGCATGAATGTTTTCGGATTACGGTAATATTTTCGGGTACTATTGTACTTCAGCGGCCCCACTACCGACCCCAAAGTCAAAACCATGAATCTCTCCGAAAACTTGCATACAAAGGTAATTCGAGGTGCTGATTACGAATATCATGGTCATTTGACATGATACTATTGATTTTATTGATTTTATCGATTTTTACCGAACTTGACTCATTTCTCACAATCTCGCTGAAACATTTCATGCAGGGGTTTTTGAGGGTGCTGAACACGAATATAGTAGCTGTTTTGCAAAATAAGCTTGATTTGATTGACTTTCTCCTATTTTGCCTGTATGGGGTGGTGTGGTTCCGAACTTTCCTGGAGGGTTCGCCTTCAAATCGTCTTTCTCATGGTAAATGCTTATCATACTTGCAATCAGCACCTTCAAAAACGCCTGTACGCAAGTTTTGAGGGAGTTCCACGAGGAGAGTCACAGTTCGAAAAAAAAATGACAAAATCAATAAAATCGATAATATCATGCGAAATGAGTATGATTTCCGTGATCAGCACCTCGAATTACCCCTGTATGCAAGTTTTCAGAGAAATCCATGATTTTGAGTTCGGGGTCAGAAGTGGGGCCGCTGAAGTACAATAGTACCCATTTTCGGCCTGCAATATCACGTCCCAGCCACGGAATTTCTCTTTGTTTCTAATTTCTCCAGGACTATTGTCCCTGGTGGAACACACTATACCTACACTGCGCTAGGTCACGCGCCGCACGTCCGGTCAGTAGCTCAGAGCACGAGGCGGGTGTACGTGTCCGCGACGGCAATTCCAGTTTCTCTGCAGGTAAGCAATCACTGTTTGTGCTTGTTCCACATTTTGATTTGCTCAGTCTGTGTTTTACCACACGCACCAGCAAGTGCGCCTGTCCCACGTGGTATAGTGCGTTCCACCAGGGACAAAAGTCCCGGAGAAGTTAGGGAACATATTGTGTGGCCTAACCCATCCGATCTGTCCCCTCGTTTTGAGGCAGGCAGCCCACTTTCTCAATATTTGAGGAACACCGCTATTAACTTTTTTCGCATCTACTTGCTTAAATAATCTGCGGAAGTTGGGCGAAGTGGGGGAGGGAAGGGCCGCCCTATGAGTAGTCGTTGGCTTCACCATAGAAACATATACTTGAGCCTTAGCCTAAGTCTAACCCTATGTCTATGCACAAACCTAAGCCTAGGCACAAGGCTAGGGCTTAGGCTTAGCCTGAACATGAGTGACCTCCTCAAGCCCTACCCCCAACCCCCTCTTCCTCACAAATTGAGAACTGAGAGATATGTTCAACTAAGAGAGCAAGTCCAGTGATGGATATTAGACCTTTATCCCTCTTTGCCTCGAAAAGAAGGAGAGAAATCTCGTACGCGTCCAATCTCGAGCGGTAATTCCCAACGTGTTCTCGCGCGCGGCGGGATGGTATCGCGACGCGAATATTCGGTCAACATGAAACGCCATGCACTCATATGTGTATGTATGTAGCCATCGATTTCCTTTGGTTTTTAGAGTGCAGCGTTACTACACCTCTATATCATTCTGTAGTCTTCCAAGTACACTGATAACATCATCTTAAAAGCACGAAAGTTCGCTCACTTTGTTGTCCCGTTTTTATTTCGTTTCTAACGTTTGTTATTTTTTGTTGAATTCCAGGAGCCTCCCTTAGTATAAATGGTTTGCTCAACAGCAGTGTACAGTTCAATTTTCTAAATGGCACATATAAAGAAAAAATTTACATTTGATGATCCTGAGGACAGTTACTGGAACGAGAGCGGGTCGAACTCTTCATCACTGTTCGATGATTTACCTTCGAAGCAGGTGGGTTCTAAATAATTTCTGTTCCTGTCGATTTCTTTTTTTATCACCGAAATGTACCATTTGTTATCAGTTGACGCGTCGAATTGTTTCGGTGCGCCTTTCATTAGAATTTCATCCATTTCGCATTCATTATTCTGTGACGAGTATTCCTTTTCAAGTGGGCAGCACGTGCGGCTGTGGACAATCTATTCGATCAACGAGAGGTTTTCTCAGCAAAAGTTGCGGAACCACCACCGTCTTCGCAAAATGCCAATTCTAATAGCGTAGCGGGGTGAGTTTCTCGAGTAGCAAGTTATTGCTTTGACTGTATGTAGCTATAGTTATGGGTCCTATAACCATTAGAGTAGTTCTCGTAGTTCGTCATTCTAATACTAAAGGTGTTTAGTCGAGGTAAATTCAATTTGAATAGTTCAAAGACATGTTATATTCGTGTGTGTACCTACATTAAGTGAGGAATGTTGAGAAGATTACATTCTCCGTCAAAAGAGGAAAAAAGCAGGAGAGACATTTTGATTTTTTCGTATCTCCTCGGGGGAATGTAACTACAAACCTTTAGTCTTTAGAGTTCTTTCTATTTTTTACATCTTCATGTATCGTTTCTGCTTTTCAAAGTATAGCGGTTGAGAAGGAAACAAACAAAGTCATGTAAGACATTGCTATTGCCGACGAAAAAAAGAATAGTGTCGTGTCTCCAATAAAAACTTATTTCGATTTGAAATGGGCGAATATAAGTGACATTCTATACTAAACGGTTTTTGAATTTCTGAACTGTAAACCGTGACGAGTTGTAGAATCTCTGACAGCTGTTTAGCCTTTTTGATTACTCCATATACAGTGCCAGTCAATCACTCTTCTGCTGCAGAATACCGCCCCATCTGCTCTGCCGCGCGGCTCCACATATGCGGCTCGGCAGGCCAGGTGGGGCTGTTGTTGTCAGGCGGAGTTCTCCACTGTTTTCTTAGTGGGGACATAGGCAAAACATCAGTACCGACAACGTCCGATGACCACAGCACCCACATAGCCTGTCGCATCGCGTGGTTGGTAGTGCGGTGCGATAGACCAGACTGGCGGTGATCTGTGATACAAGACTCATTGATTCCCTTCCCCCCGCCCCCTGCTAACGCATATTCCATTTCTGCATCCGTCACTGGTATGCAGTTATTTCCGCGAAACAGATCATGCATAATTCTTAATAGATTTGAGAAAAACTTGCCCATTTCAACCCCTGCACTTGGATTTGCGTACACCTGCACGTGCGAGTTATTGTGGATAATTACTACTTTCTCCACACATTCCAAGAATATAAGAAGGAATAGACAAGATAGCACTCTAAAAATGCATGTTGATAATGCATCTGCTCAATTGTATTCATTTAGGGAGAACGCTGCCCAGAAAAGGGAAGAGGTTGTACAGGATTTCATCAATCACAAGGCGGCTAATCTTAAGCTAGAAGTGAGTGCATCCTAGACGATAATGTGGTCTCGTGATTGCCATTTCGGCGAGTAGCCACATTCTCTTGTTGTTTCTTCTTTTACCCATTTCATCAATATATTTTGTATTAGCTTCTCACGAACGTGAATAGTTACTATCGAGTTGTTTCCAATTATCCTCACATCTGCTTTTTCGCGTTTGTTGTATCTGTCGTTCTGTTTCAACTGTAAAAAAGAGGATTTACTCCTGCAGCATAGATAAACTGCAAGTGGCACAGTGACCTCTTTTTGAATAGTGTAATCGCACGTTCATTCCAGTTACTTGTCCAGCAAAGCGTATTCTGGAACCATTTATTTGATTGCCCGTGCTAAATGGACTGTTTCCATAGGCATTTAATTGGAGTAATGCGGTCGTTTTCGTTTCTATTTGAAACCAGTTCTTGTTTTACATGAAGGAGTCTTGCTTTCAAAGATTTTGACTCGGTATTAGGCCTGTTTTTTGCTTTCTCTCAATTTTCTACGTAATATCGAAACATGTGAGCGTCTTGATGTAGGTTTTTAGCGTGTGGTTCATACCTTTCGCTTGTTTTTTTATGGTCCGTTTCAAAAACGACGATAGCTGCATATTTGTGCCCATGATCAGTATTTCTCGCCTGCCCCTTCCATTACAGCACTAACACTTCTCTCATTCTCTCTTGCTCTAATATTTTCACTGCTTTGCTGCCTGGTGGAACACACTATAGTTGAATGCTATAGGGCTGAACTGGGTAGTCTTCATAGTTCTTTTTCTAACTACAATCATTCTTACTTTTTCTGTATGGCAAGACCTTTCAAATCACCTTAATTGTTCCAGGTCGAAACCTCTCCTCTTCATGCTGGAGGCCCGTCCGCTGCTTCAGTTATATCGGAATGTAGTGTAAGCAGTTTGCCGAGTGATGCCCATCGGTTAGATCTTGACTACTCACGGCTCAGAGCTGAGCATCGCAAATTGCAGCGGCATCTGGAGGTTGGTTGATCGCTATCAAACTTCTTTCTTTTTTGTAAAAAAAAAGCACAATGTTTTCACGCAACTATATAAAATGTCTATGGGTTGCGTCCAAAATTTGTGCGAAATCAACGATGTCATGTTAAAGGGCCGTACTGTTGAAGAGTTCGATGAGTACGGTAGTTTTCTGTGACACATTTCCCCAGAAACTTTCTGTATTTGCAAACAGTAGTTTCATAAATCTTCGTTGAGTAACATTCAGGCCGTTCGTCACGATAGATATCGCGCCCCGGATGTAAAAGAAGCAGTTCGGCGGTTACTAAAAGGGAATCCAGTGTCGTTGGAATGGTATAGATCTAAAGAGGAAAAGGTGCAGTTGCTGGATGCGGCAATAGACATCGTGGACGGGAACGTGATTTTAGCTGTGGGTTTGGGTCCTCTTTCCTTTCTTCTGCTCCTTTTCAGATGTTTACTTTTCCATGTTTAGGTAGTCCTGTTTCTAAAGAGCAGCCTGATGGACTCACTTTTCCGCGATATATTACTGAGAAAGCCACAAGCAGCCGAAGAATACATAGCCTATCTCAAAATTACTAGAGATTATGACGAGTTGACAACAACCTTATTGTGAGTTGGTTTGACCATAATGTTGGAATTGCTTGCTACTTAGCCTATTTCCAGCGCACTTGGGAGAAACGCTGATGCCGCTATGGTGGAGTTTTCAGCTGCGATACGACATCAAGTTGCTGACCAGAAGGTTTGTTCATTGGTAGAGTTACCCGTTTTAATCTTTCACTGGTCGAGTTACTCTTTTTACTTTTCCTGCTCTAAACAAAATCCCATCATCTCTTGCCCAGTCTTTATTTATTTGTGTCATGGGTTCACTAATCACATTTTCTGCTGATATCTACCAAACAGATCTCAAAGGCTGCTTAGTTCCGTTATAATCAGTGGTCAAGCAGCTTCACCATGGAGTCTCATACCTCATGGTAAACGTTTAACTCTCTTCTCATTGATGAATGCTATCCAAGAAAAACTTAAGCAAAATAGGCGTGAACCGCTGTTACTTAAATGTCTTTGATGATTTTGTGAAGTTTTACTGTCTGACATCATAAGCATCAAAGGTGGAGGAATCGTTTCTCTTTCGTATGCTTGCGTTGAAGCCCCGTTCCTTGTTCGTGCATTCCCGTGCGCAACGCCGTCATATTCTGGGCTCTAATCAGTGGCTTCTCCAAAATTAATCCTATCTGAAAGATGCATTAGAGGATGTTTTATTAAAGTGTACAGAACAAATCCTTTGATTCCCCTCAAAATGCTGCAGAAAAGTGAAGAAGTGCTGCAACGATCATAGTACACCCATCCATGTCTTGGTTTTACACAATCCTTTCTTAGTCTCTTCCCATTTAGGTACAAGCATTGAAAAAGTGTGTGCGGAGTGGATTCAGTGATCCTTTGCTAGTCTCTGAAGCAGGAGTCGTCAGCGATTACATAAGCCTTTTGGAGCGACAAATACCAATAAATGTAAGCGGTTTAAATACATATTGCACCTATTTTAACATCATTTTCGTAGATGAAAAATGTTCAGGTAGCTGATGATCAAAGCAGAAATGCTATATTCACTGCTTTTCCGAAAAATGCGAGTCTTGTTGGGAAATCCGCAATCGCTACGTACTACTACTGTTGTCTGTACCATTACGACGATCCCCTGGTTTGTATTTTTGTTTTTTTTTTGTAGATTTTTTTTGTTCAGATGGTTATCTTCCTTTCTGATAGTATTGGGTTTTTTTGAAAACAGCACTAATTGTAAAGTTATATCTGTAGAACAGCCTGTCAACTCTAAGGATATCTCCAAAGTTCGCTATTTCAAAATGAGTAGAAAATAGAGAAAACGGCAGTAGAAAATATGCACATCGATCCCTTTTGCGAACATAACAACGACTGGCGCTAATACCATAGAAATCTTATAGGCTCTTATAGTTACACATATTAGGAATATCTGTGAATTTGCAAAACACTGAAAAATGGATACTTAGAATGCATTCAGTTTTATCTCAAGCTACTGCTATATGTAGTTAAAGCGGTATGTAAAATAGTACCCCGCGTTGCCGTCGCTTGCCGGAACTGATTTAGATAGAAAGTTCGCCTTCGGGACCGCTGCATAGCTATACCAGTAGCGATACATATCTGAGTCACTCTGTGTCATCATTCACACCCTGTGTGAATAAGATTTAAATTCAAGTCATGTGACCCATACTAGTTACGCGGCTATAGTTACGGTATTCTATGTTCTAAATGTACGCTTTCTAGCATGCACTTGCAAATCCCGGTAGTGTTCGAGATTCATTCCGGATAACAGACAAAGAGGCAGTTTGGACAAGTGTCAGTGCACTTGCTAAGCAAAGCAGGTGAGTTTCTAAAATCCGTAGCATTTTGCATAAGAAAATGATCTAGCTCATTCAGGTGGCCGGATGTGGAACGTGTTTTGCAGCCGAAATCTCTTCTTGGTGCTTTACAGAACAGAGGTAATCTGTTGTTTCTGATGTTCCGCTTTCTACGTTTATTGTTCCCTGAGTATGCAGAAAATGTTGCTCTCTTTTTCCGCGCTCATTTCTGTTGCTTGTTATGTGTGAATTATTCCCTCTTACAATATTCTTACAATATCACTTTTTTAGCCACGCTGAATTCTCCGAAACTTTCATGTCCGTTCAGCTGGCCAAATTTGTTCCACATTCTACATTCGAGCTCAACAGCTCCTCCTAAGGACGTAAGTCTTCCTGACTAGCACAGATTCTTTTTTTACATTTTTCAAACTTTATTGAACATTCCTTTGAACAGATTTATTGTTATTTTTTATTCACTTTATTGAACAGATTTATATGTTGCTTACCTAAGGTTATGTCAAGATCTAAAAAAAAATCACGTCTGTGCCGGCAGAAGCGGCACGATCTTTCAAGATTGTTTACTGTACACATTTATTCCTATATTGGCCAGACAAGGGCCATCATTCCTGACCTCTCTGATATGTTTATGGGCCGTGCCCAACTGCTGTACATAACCACGCCCATTACTGCTCATTATCTACCACTGCACCGCCGAGTGCAAGTCCAGCGAATAAAGTCTGAGACTAAATTGTGTACTGAACACATCAAGGGAGCCAACATCCTCCCAGCTACAAAGCCACCACATTTTCTGGTGCATCGGCCAAATCAGCCGATAAAATCTCCCGCGTCAAAGCGTAACAACTTTGGGGCCAGGAGTACTTTCGTGCCTTGCTCTGCAACTGCACAAGAGGTTAGCGCCTAAAGCTAAACCTTGGGACTAAGTGCCCTAAATTATTCGCGCCTTGCACCCTGCAACTGCGCAAGAGGTTAGCGCCTAAAGCTAGTCCTTGGGACCAAGAGCCCTAAATTTTTCGTGCCTTGCTCTGCAACTGCACAAGAGGTTAGCGCCTAAAGCTAGTCCTTGGGACCAAGTTCCCTGAATTGATTTTGCGCCTTGCTTTCAGCAACTGCGCAACAACAGGTTAGCGACTAAGTCTAACCTTGGGACCAAGTGCCCTAAATCCATTCGTGCATTGCTCCCAGAAGCTGCACAAGAGGTTAGACCGGTCAAACTACTAGACCGCGTGGAAATAACCTTGGACTACAGTAGTCCTAAACTATCTGCCCAAAAAAAAGCAGCTTATCAGCAACCTAACTGCTGAACGGCTCACAAACAGCCAAATTTCGGTATCAATCGGTACAAAAACCGACCGTGTCAGGAAAACTTCCTAGGCAAAAATCAACATGTCCCTTCATTTCCACAAGAAGGCGATATCTGCGAGCTCGATTACGCTTGCAACACTACTCAAGAAGTACGAATCATACGGAGAAAAAATTGAGTATCCAGAGAATGACGAGGAACGACATGAAAAATGTTCTTCAAACATAGTGTTACTAATGTCTTGCCTATCACAAATCAAAACAGGCATAGACTCGCTCCAATCAAAAATCGATAAAATGGAGCAACAATACGCGAACGCAAAATCAAAAACGGAGCAGAAAGAACTTCTGCTGGAAATTGAAGAGTTCGAAAAAGAGTGTAAATATTCAGAAACTCTAAGAGAAGCAGAGGGCTTCCAGTACGTTGTAGAAGCAAATATAGCAGACACAAAAATAAATTTGCGGAAGGTGCAATTGAAACTTAAGCTGCCAGTAAATCACGATATCACCGAGGAAGCAGCAAGCACGTCAGGAGAAACCAATACATCCGCGGTTCCAACTCCAGAAGTTGAGGTAATCTCTGAGCAAAACATCAGAAACAGGTCGGCACGACCGCCAACCATAAAATTACCGAAATTCAATGGTGATCAAGAGGAATTCCCAGAATTTTGGGCCTTGTATGAGTCACTTATACACAACTGCAGTGAGCTCACAACAATTGAAAAA
>JARK01000515.1:15818-35783 GCA_000688135.1 Ancylostoma ceylanicum
AACAAGAAAAAAATCCAAGTTTCATTTCTTATAGTATGTACTGTGGGGCGAATTGCGAATAACTGTATTATTTGAAGAGTTCGGGAGAGCCTTGGGTCTCAATATGGGCGGACATGTTCAGCTTGATACGGAGAGTCACCGGAGTTACCGCGCACCTCGAACTGGGGAAGAAATTATTAGCTAGCTTGGCGAGGACCTTCATTGAAGGGTAGTGTTGAATTGACCTCAAGCGGGCCTGGCATGTCACAATCACTGACTCGTGGATGCACATATTCTACTAGATGAGAGTTCATTCCACCATAACACATCTATTTATGGTCAGATTTCATCTACAAAGGCCATTCTGAGGGAGTTTATGGATACCACCGAATTACAGATTTTGACCTTCGCTGATCAAAAAGTTTTTCCTGAGCAAACTAACCCACGGAATAGCTGGCTTTTGATATTTTCCATCATCCTTTAGTGTCTACAGCCCTCATAAAAATTTGAGTTCCTAGGCTTCACATTAGCAGAAGTTATGAAGGAAAGTTGAAAAGGCTATATAGTTTTGGCGGGTACTGTATGTATGTTTACAACAAGATCTCGAAAAAACGCGAAAGTAAAAATGTAAACCCAGAAACAAAAAAATTGTAATTTTTTGGCCGCCAGCTTAGTTCATGTTGCATTGCTAAACATCTTTCGAATAAAAATCTTTTCGAAATTTCTCTGCTTCATAGAAAAATTAAATTATTTTATTGAGGTTATACCATGCTACAGAAGAGACACACAGTTTGCACCAAATTAGTCCAATGAATGCATCATTTTGCTGAATTTAGGGACATATTGCACTACTCCAGAAAAATATCAGCCACTGTCTCATGTGCAGTGCTCAACTCTCTGAGCTTTTCCACTTTTTTCCCTTATACCCGGGTCTTCTCTCGATTCGTTACATTTTTCCTCGTCTCTCGACTTGATCACTGGTCCTCTTTGTTTTTGCTTCTCTCACGTACAGTCCTTATGCGCAACCGGTAGAAAGTTTTCGAACGCGCAGAGTTTGCGACGCGTGCACGGCGCGTCCCGGTTGTAGCAAGTCCGGCGTCCTCGCTCAGCCGTGCCGTTCAAGGACGCTGTTCGTCAGGATCAGGCTGAGGTAAGCGCTTCATGCGGTTTTCTTCATTGTTCGAAATGTCGTTGTAATAAAGAGGCCCTCGGCTGACCGATATTGATCGCACGGCCCTAACGCCTCACTTTTTGCACGTTTTGTCCGTGTACACCTGAAATCAATATTTTCATGTTTTTCTGTGTTTTTTATTTGTTTTTAGCCCCGTAGGAAGCTGCTTGTCTTAGTTAACCGCTAAAAACGCTTGCCTGAGCCTAATTCTGACAAATGGCGTTCTCGAACAGCTGAGCGAGGACTGCGGACCGCTGTTTTACAAGCGGGACGCGTGCGCACGCGCCGCAGGCTCTGCGAGCTTGAAAACTTTCTACCGCTTCTGCAAAAAGACTATAATTTCATCACTGCGTTAGAGGTTACCGTCCCTAAGAATCTCAAAATTAGGGGAATTTTATCAGGCGATTACTTTGTGTGTAATCAATTGTAAAATTTCAAATTATTCGTCTCTCCGTTGCCCTTGGGAATGTACCCACTTCTGAGGAAGCTTCCGAAAAATCTCTTGGATTCTTTTGAGCGATTCTTGTAGGTCGTAAAATATTGGGCATGATTTTTTCTGTTTTTTTTTTCAATTGTCTACGCATGAATGTGTCTTGTTCAGACCAGATACGTAGTTCTAGCGTCGGCACACCTTATAATTAAAATGAAAAATTGGGAAAAGGACTGTTTTCATACAAGAAATGCCACAATTCTGCCCGAATTCAAACGTTTCTGGGTTTTTGTGCTATTCTGACAGAGAACTCCTACTACCTCGTCGAATTATGGAGAATATTCCCGAAATAACAAATCACTTCTGTATAACATTCCTGCTGTATTTCTTCTCTCTCATTCAATTTTAAAAACACCACTCGAGCTAATAGCGCAGTGTCCTTTGTTGCAAATAGTATATAGTAAGGATAATACTAATATTGGGAAGTTTTTCTGTTCCTGCTCTCTTCCCTACGTGTTATATTAGGTTGATGCAAAAGAAATGGCGCTCTTGGTAGGAGGTAGTATGACATCTAGATGTAAATATATTCTTGTAGAGCGATGACCATGATGACCTGAAGACGATGATTTTCTTGTTCTTCGGTTCTCTGTTTTCCGAAGTCTTTGTGCAGGAGATCGCGGACCTGCCCATGCAATAAGCAATGGTCCCCACTAATCAAAAGTATTGTGTCGTCTGCCAAGATTGCCGTCTATTAGGGTTGTGAGGAAAAAACGTAGTGAACACGAGAAAGCGCCAGTTCTTTTGCATCAAAATAGTACATACATGAATATAGAGGAAAAAAGGATCGAATGAGTTCCACTTCTGGAGCTGATTGGTTAGGTTTCTCAAACTCGGTAGTTCAGACTTTACTTCAGATTTCTGCTTCTGTACAGGCACCTTTGAAATAAAAATGCTGTTGTGAAACTTACTGTTTTGCAGTCCAAGAAAGTTGCAAGTCCTCATGCCTTTACATTTATGAAGCAAAAAGGTCGAAGGTGAGAAGAACGAGGAGCGAATGCAGTGATCGGAAATCCGGACACCTCGAGAACAAGGTCGTAAACTTAGGGATTACGGTGGGAATGTTCCTTGCACGAACAATTTGCGCTCGTTCCGAGTCTAATCTTCTCAAAATGTACTCCTCATCACATGATGTTCTCTGAACCTGGTGCTGGTTCCATGAAAAAAAAAACATTTCGAGTCAAGTCGTGCAATTTGGCCTCTACTCCGTGCACGCTCTGGGACTTTCACAATTACCCCAGCAGAATGCATGCTAATTATGTATCCTCCATTCTCTCAGTGCTGTCATATGATCCTCTTTTTCACTTGCTGTTGCTCGATATTAAGTAGTGGAGGTCGAATATATAAAAAGGGATGAGCAGCACTCAGCTTTATTTAACGAACAATTCACTTTCTGCGCTTGGAGTCAGTTGATTCGCTGCTCCTAGCAAAGGTTGTCTTCTGAATCTCATCAACGTCCACGTAGCACAACAATGCTCAATGCTCAATGAACTATGTTTGTATCAATGGGTAAGGAACCATTATGCATGGATATATCGACAGTATCCTCGGTAACTTCCTTAAAAAGAACAGTCGATGCACGAATTCGCGTTCTTTTTGTTCATTGCTATGAATTTGTGGAAATGCACCGTATTAAAAATCCAAAGAAAGGAATCGTAGCTGACCGATGCACCTACTTATGAGCAACCTGGATACAGATTTCGTACTAAACTGTGAAAATTAGGCACTGCTTATTTCAAAGGATCTTGTTGCCAACGAGCGCGGCGCGGCAAGGCACGCAATACGCGATAAAATCATAGCAAAGCGAGAAAAGTTGGAATTTTATGCGGGAGCTGAGAATTTTGATCTTTCAAGAAAACTGGGCTCCTTTCCTTTGGAGCACGTCTAAGAAAAAGCGTAAACCGCAAGTAAATGAAAAGAGACTTACAGTGGGCGTCAATGGTGGTGACCCGTCTGCGGTCTCGAAAGGTACGCAGCGCGACCGCGCCGCTCGAGCAGGAACCCTCTCCGGGACATCAAATTGTGGGATTTTCCTGATAGTCAATTAGTTTTCTAAGCAGTTATCATTAAATGTGATGAACAACTATAAAGAAAACCCAGATTCGCCGTCGCGGCGACGATTCTATCGTGAGCGGTGCGGTCGCGCCGCGTTCTTTTCGAGACCGCAGACGGGTCACCGGCATTGACGCCCACCATATACACTTGTTCTACACCGTTTTTGAGATAAATGACAGCGATTTTTCGAAAATGATTTGCAGCAGAGTGTAATTCATACTGCTTATCCTCGAAAGTCGTGAAAATAGAGTATTTCTCGCCGAATGCAAGCATATAATTTATTTGCGAATCCCTTCAGAAGTTCTGCAGCTGTCCATCGTTCCGTCTACATTCGCTCCACGCTCGTATGACATTTTCTGCTCAGGCGCATTCTATTTCCGTATGGAATACGAAACCCTTTTTGTACGCAGTTCGTGGGTTAGCAAAATCCCTGGGCGCTGCACAGAAGCCCAATAAACAGCTCGGATGAGGAAGTAGCATAGCAGAGCTCCAGGACATGACCCAAAGTCCAGGAGTGTCTTGACGTTTTTTTTTCTCTGAAACAGCGAACAACTCACCTTTGGCCTGTGTTAAGTTATGTTCACTGACACGAAGTTTTTGTACTTACTAACTTTCTAGTCAGTAAAGCTCAATTTTCCGAGATTTTTTGCTACATCTGGGTATCTCACAGCGGCCAGGAGTAGCTTTCGCAGGACAAGAAACTGCTACGCATACGTTTCCGACAACGACATATGAGAAAAAGTATTCACTTTGGCAGCTGAGAATATGGGGTAACACGACCGTTTTCTGCAGGGTGGGCCATAATTATGGCGAAACCTTGCCGGCTTCCGTTTCATCAATTCATTTTGGGATGAAGTTTCTTCCTGGGATATATACTCATTTGTTTGTAGATTACATAGATTACCGCTATCAAAATTTGAATTTAACATACGATACTTCTGAACGGTTCTTGCTCATGGCTGTCACAAAGCTAACGATCATTTTCAAAACAATGGTGTTTTGGCACGCTCCATCTTTGAATGGCTGAGAACACCCAAAAAGCCGGCTTACACAATAATCGGAAGTGATTAAGAATTGAGAACAAACTGATGCAGAAATGGAAGAGTAGGGTCCGATACAGTTCACACGAAACATAAAAATTCCTAAAAATTTCGATGATTTTGGCAATTGACCCTCAGAACCCTAAATTTCAACACATTGGATCCTTCGGCTTCCTGGATTTCCGATAGAGTGACTTTGTCAGAATTTGCCTAGCCAAGACAAGTTATAAGTCCCGTATGAGTCAATTCCACGTCCTTTTTAGCACAGCTTACATTTCGAACAGTAGGTATATTCTCTACAAGGCCGGCCACTCGCTCGAGACCTCCAACTTTGCCTACCTGATCAATATAGGAGTTTACTTGTGGGGTTCATAAACATTCCCGGAAAGCGATCTTTCCTTTGTTCCTAAACAGACGAGTTTTCCTCATACGAGTAGATATTTCTCGCACAGACGAAATGCCTCAGTCGATAACAGTAAGTAATCTTAAAGAAAGCAAAATACTTCACATTGTTAGAGGGCTAGCCCTGGTCATGAATGAGCGGAAAGCTAGGAACCGGGTGTAGAGCGTTATACCTGGAAAGGACGGTGCAGCCTAGCTCTACGGATGATCAATCCTAGGAACTGGCCAACCACAGGGCCCCTCAGTGCCGCCCATCCCAGATATAACGCCCTAGAACCTTCCCGGGATCACCTTTTGATCACCTTGACTCCCATTGATCGTTGGGTAAACCGAGAGAGCGCCAGCAAACGTTCCATTTGTCCCTCTCACGTGCCAGGGTGGTCCAATGCAATGTGTCCGTTTGAGAAACACGAAGAGCATCATATCGTTCTTAAAAGGACTTCGTGAAGAAGTCTGACCATCGGGTTGGTGGTATTGCTGTCGTGCGCTTTACGTTCATACCGCTTTACGTTCATGCTGCTGTTCATACTGTTACCTTCCAGGGAACGTTCATGGATCCCGCTCCGGAAGTGCACCGAGGTCGTAGGAGGGGAACAGGTCTTGCTAATGAGGAGCCAGTCAGGGAGTAGAATGCCTAAATTCGTGATAGAAAAAGAGCCATTGCGGCGTGCTTTGGCTGCAAGAGTGAGGCAAACCTTTCTGCAAGACAAATACGTATGTAATGATAATGAAAACTGAATGTACTTTAGTAAATCCAAATGTTGAGGACCATGGGTAGACCTTGGATGATCACCAACGTCCGCGGCAATGCTAACTCTGAGCATCGAGATGTTTTTCCTATTGTGGGCTCGACGTCCCGTGGAATCTAGTCCCTGAAGATCTCCGTCTAAAGATCGCTGATACGAATTTGTGAAGTAAGGTTTGGCACCGCCCACATTGAAGTTCGCCAATGGAACGGGTCCAGAAAAGGTGCTTGCGAGGTTTCACCCGAAGTGTTGCTGCAAGCGCATTTTTTATGCTGGGACCCATTCCTTCACTCACTAAACTCGTCCTGCAACTTCATATGTACCTCTAAACCAGGGCTGTG
The DNA here is from genome assembly GCA_000688135.1 of Ancylostoma ceylanicum. Classification (NCBI taxonomy): domain Eukaryota; kingdom Metazoa; phylum Nematoda; class Chromadorea; order Rhabditida; family Ancylostomatidae; genus Ancylostoma; species Ancylostoma ceylanicum. The sequence continues at coordinate 22,040 of JARK01000515.1, forward strand.
AATGCCTCGACGCCAATATGAGTAGGAGTTCGTTGGTTGCAGTCACAACGGGAGATAAACAGCCTCAAGCCGATTTTTCCCCGGCTTATCCTCACAAAACACTTGATACCCACGTCGCAGCACAGCACACTCAACACTCGCTCGTCGCCGCGAAACTTACTTTCTCGCTGGCGGACGGTTCTCTGACGCCGGCTTCGAGTGTTGCTGGGTGGGACTAGGCGGATTTTTGGTTTTTATCCGTTTTAATTCAACTCAGTTTGTTGGCCTTAGTGTCGCTACCCTGGCTTGGAGGTGAGCCAGCTGAATCTGGGGGTGAGAAGTTTCTAGGATCACGTCGTACTGCCTCTGTTTGATGGTGACCGGCTAGAACTTTGTTTTCTCTCTTCTAATAGTCTTCCTGAGTTGAGAGTACCTCCACGAGTGGGGGAGGAATCGCGAGCAGTTCTCCTTCCTCCATCGAAAAGGAAGAACTGCTGCCAACATTCACCATCAGCCATCACATGATCCTTTTTCTCTTTTCATTTCTTTTTCGTTATTTTCAACATCTATCTTTTGAATCGCTGTTACTCCGCCCATGTTGCTTTTGTGGGTTTTCTTTTGATTTATTTACAGCAAAAAATTATGCCAAGTGTCTTGGCGTAGTAAATAAATAAACAGTCATACAATTAGCGAATAAATCTGTACCCTCGCGACGGTATAATGCGTAAATCGTGGGATTTGCGGGGTTTTATCCTACAGCTTTCTTCGTAGTGAAAATATCTGAAGACTTAAAAGGCAACTTAGCCAACGACAACAACATCATGCATCTTCTTACACATTGGAAGCCCCATATCTGTTTAGTTGTTACCAATAACTTCAGAAAGTTCTTTAATTGCTTTGACCCTGCTCTCTAATTTGGGGTTATGCGTTGTTTATTTCATTTACTTCCACATATAAATAAGGTCCGCGATTTTAAAATAGAAATCAAGGTGAGAGTAAATATTAAACCCAAGTCCGAATTAAAATCAAATACGTTTAATAAATAATTCAAGAGCAGATTCGGAAAATTGAACTTCGCAAGAAGGGAATGATTTACGAGTCTACTTAATTTTAGCTCTCTTACCACTGCAAGCCCCAACCACAAGACCGTGGAGGCTGTCTTCTTTTTGCTTTCTATTCCAGTTCTCAATTTAGTCGAAATCGAATATTCGAATTCGAACATATCTTAAATGAGCACCATGTAAGCCTGATTGCAGTAAAAAAAAACGTAGCTCCTCCCCCCTCCCGCTCCCCTCCGCCTTCCCGCCCATTTTTTGCGTATCTCAACAAACTAGAAGTAGAGAAGCTGGCGCTTACCTAGGAAACTAAGAAAATAAACAAGCAAACAACTGAATAAGTAACTCTTCCATAACTTGAGGATCTTTACTGGTTGTCGTCCAAAAACCAGTTCGTTCTTCAATCTGCGATAACTTCGTTGGGAAATTTGGCACGTGACAATCTACGAATCCATAGCTGCTTAGGAGATGGCTAACGAGGCTCACACTCGAATGCGTTTCCACGTGGCCTCGTGCGTCCCCTCGACTCGGCACGGAAAATCTCGAGTTTCCCAGTTTTTCATCGTCTTCTGATGAAGAGCGGCTGCCCGACAAGGAGGTGGTGCTCGCTCTGTGACTTCGACTAGCGAACATTTGCTATGATCCCTTCTAGACTCCTTAGCTCTAGTAGCTATCCTCTAAGGGCTTGTACGAGCCCAACTTTTTTCTCGCATTTTTTCACTGGAAATGCTGATCCACCCTCATTTTTCACCACCGCACGAACCTGCCGGTGGAAGTGCACCGCCGTCAGCATGCTAATTCCGCATAACTTGCACTCCCCAGCTGTTTCGTTCATCCGTGAACCAGTCCGAAAAGTGCCATCCCTCTGTTCGTTTTGCCCTTTGTGACTCACTCAGGTTTTGGCGATGTAAGACTTCAGCTAGCAGGATGACTGCAGTATCCAGCTATTTCCTGCAAATGCTTGGCTTGAACATCGCTCTTGGCCGGCTCAATGAGTGTAAATGAAAACTGGTTTTGTTCAATTGAAACCGACAAGAGCAGAGATTAAACACCAGCTCTGAGAACTATGTATAAATCTTGGCTTCCCCAGTAACAACAGGATTCATGAGCGCTCCCAAAAATATTCCAGGCTTCCCGCCTTTCTCGAGTGCTCATAATTCAAACACATCCTGTTGTCCTTTTCATGTATTCGTTACCTTACTTGGGCAGAAAACCTTTTTATATGAGGAACTCTTCCACTTTACGAAAGCTGGTAGAAAGCAGCTCTTCTGCCTTCGTAGAAGCACAGGGGAAGCTCGGGTCTGGGTCAGGATAAGGCAAAATACGGTGCGCCATGCTTTTGTGATTGGGAAGCTCAAAGGATGTGCCAATCACAGAAAAGATGACCCGCCCATTTCGCCTCACTATGACCCATACCCAGCACAGGTTCGCCGAAAAAGATCTTGTTGCTCAAATACAGTGCTGGCCACACACAAACCAATTTTTAACCTTTGCTTATAACTTTTATTTAGGAAGAGCTTGAGAGCCTTCCCATGGACGCCAATGTTCCTGAATCCCTGCATTCTCGTTTTTTTTTAATTTGAAAACTGCTTTTTGATGCATCAGTTTTGGAAAAAATTTTGAGTTTTTCAATTTTTCAAACACCACTAAGTTGGCGTTAACTTCTATTTAGAAAGCATGTCCATGCTATGAGGGCGAGATAGGAAGTCTTTCGAGAATGTTCATGGATTTCGTTTTTTCTTTGCTCTAAGCAAACAACTGACTTTTTCATTTTCCCTATTTCTCTGAACTGAACTCCACTTGCATGTGTATGTACATATCTGTTAGAACAAGAATATCATACAAATACATATGTATGCATGTACTTGCGCTATAGTACCAATTATGGAAAAGTACATACATACATAGCACAACGACTGGTTCTCAGTCCTACTCAACTATGGCGCACATTTTCCAGCACAATGAACAATTGGAAACTTGAGCCCTTTTGCAGAATTTTTTTCTGAGAGCCCAAAAAAAAATGTAAGTGCACTTTTTCGCATAGCACTGCATTCAGAGTAGTTGGACTGCCACCGAACCACAGCCGTCTGTGTGGAGGTGATCATTAATCACTGCCACGCATTGCTTTCATACTATTAAGTGGACCATTTTTCAACTTACATACTTCGAACCGAACAAAAACCTAATTTGATTAGTTGCCAATCTTGTTATTCAAGTAAAGCCTTACTAACTAGTAAAATTGGTACATGTTCGGGAAATTTGAATATATGAAAAAGAGAAGGCCCGACACCTCCTCCCATCTTTGTTCCAATCTTGTCTTGCTATCCTCCCATCTTTGTTCCAACTCTGTCTTGCTAACTATTTTGAGAATATCCGAATTTTATTTGAATCTTATTGAAGAATGAATCTTATTTGTTCCTAAGTAACTTCCTTGTCCTATCTTCATAAAACTCAGGCATGGTGGTGTTATATTATCAAATTCAACTGCTTTGCAACCCAATTCAGCAGTTGAGAACCGCTTATTCTGCCTGACCTTTCAACACTTCGTCGTCTGCAGAGGCCCAAAATTGGCGATATGAAGTCTTCATGTTTCCGTTGGCTGTTCGTTTTTCGTTCCGTGCATGAACCTCATACGAAAACCAAACATTTAAGTAGACCTCCTCCTGCACTCATCAGTAACGTGAAAGAGACCGACTAAAATGAGTTTGGCAAGCAAAGAATGTCTAACATATGCACATGTTTGTAAAATGGTTAGCTACCGAGTATTTAAGTTTAGAACTTACATCTGGATTTGTGTTTTATATTACTTCCGACCAGTACATGGTGACCCAAAAGTCCTGATCTTCTCAAGCCTTTTATGCTGCCTGTCTTCTCGTATCGAGTTAGTGTGTACTTCACCGGTGACTGAGGGTGCTTCAGAAGGTTGGCGATTCGCGAGGTGGAACATCTCTTGCCATGCAGCCGTACGATCGAACCTCGTTCAATGGGCTGAGGATACAACATCCCTATATGATAACTCTTGAGTGAAGTTACTCCGAAAAATCGTAGAAAACAACTCATTGTCAGTCATTCTATGTAGAATGGAAACTGAAATGAACCATACTCCTTCGCGCTATCTTCTATGCCCGCACAAGTTTTGGGTCACCCTGTGGTATGTAAGACATTATAAAACGAGAAACTCCACATAATCAACAAATGATGTAATGATGTTGAGTGTAGGGGCCAGTGGGTTCAGTGAATCTGTTTGTTTGCAGCCAATTGCGTTGTAATCAGACGCTGAATGTATTTACTGATTACAGATATAGAAATTTGATATATGTACTATATCAAACTCCAATCAGTGTTTAAGTTCACACGAAATTGTAGCCTTTCCCATCGAACACTTCCACTCCCAGTGCATTCAACGAGTGTTAGCAAGGCCACTGTGAGAATCTACCCTGGACGTGAATATTTCAAGGACATTGTAGATGTTCGCTTGGACTTGAAATCAGTAAGTATCAACGACTGGTCGCAAAATGTACAATGCTACATCTATCGCTCCTTCTATAATTTGTCTGACAGAAGCACTGCCCGTTTTTCCTGTAAGCCTCAAACTTGGTTTTTTTGTTTATTTTGCATTGCACTTACATCTCTTGGAATCTATTTGTTTCGTCTACTGTGTTCGTTTATAGGAGCAACACGAGTGCACGAATAAATAAATAAATAAATAGATAAATAATGAATTCTCAGTGCAAGATGACATCTGCAATGTGCTCCACGAATTCAGCGCAGATGGGTTTCTGCTCAAATGAAAACACTGGCAGCGCATCGCAATTGGTGAGCTAACGCAGATCATGAGACCTTATTGGTGGTATTGCCTAGGCATGAGTGGTCTACAGTAACCATAAGGGTCACACAGTGGTAGAAAAAAGTGCTAGACACCACTCATTGGCTGGCATTGCCAATCAGTTTAGGGTCCGTTCGCAGACTAAAAACGCTTTGAGGGCTCTCCCGGCAGGAAAATGGGATTCGCTTACCAGAAAGTTTTATGTTGAGTAGATTAGAGGAGACCACGGTGGAGCTGACTCAAACATTAGAGGAGACCACGGTGGAGCTGACTCAAACATTCTCACTAGCGAATCCTAGACCTCTGCCAGAATAGTCCTCGAAGGGACTTGGATTTATAGACGAACCCGAAAAGTTGATGGGAAAGATGAGCACTTGGCTATTACTAGTGCTTTTTCTGTCATTATTGGAGATGTAAGGCTACTCGCCAAGTTGAGTAAGATCAAATGAGCCGGACACGTGATGCGCCAAAACGATCACCGTTGGACGAGACAGCGACTGAACTCTGCGGAACGTAAAGCGCACGACAGGAAGACCACCGGCTCGATGGTCAGACTTTTTCACGAAGTTCTTTAAAGAGCGATATGATTGCTCTTCGTGTCTCTCGAACGGATAGAACGCATTGGACTACACTGGTACGTGGGAGGGACAAATGGAGGGATTGCTGGCTCCCGCTCGGTACACCCCACGATCAACCGGAGTCAAAGTGATCAAGGTGAAGGTTACTCAACGGTAGCTAGACACACCGCACGCCGACCTGAACCAGTGGGCGTCCACCCAGACCAGACGCACGGTAGGTCAGAATGTCGTCCAAAGATCAGCAAAGCAGGCCCCGCCACCGAACGGACAAGCTAAAGAAGAACATAAGGCTACTATCGATCACTTGTGCCCTAATCAGCACAACCAGTGAGGCCTAGTGATCCGCGTTAGATATGATTTCTATGTTTTTATGCCACACAGGTTGTTATCAAGACACTTTTACTGGCCTACGTTTCGACAACAAGTCGTTTTCTAAGGCCTGGAAGTGGTCCAATTTTCACGAATTCGCGCATTATCTCGCCAAACACCTCTTCTGACCAGCATACTCAACAAACCTCTGCTAGACCTCGGCAAGTAATCAATGTGAAAGACGAACCTACACAGTGCCCCACACTAGGCGGTGATGTTACTACGCCGTTCCATCTTATTGATCGGGTATTATTGATTATTTATATTGATCCGCGTTAGCTCACACATTGCCATGGATGTATTGCTGGTGATCCTATTGAAGGGAAAGTCCATCTTTGCTGGATTCGTGGGTGAGGGTTGATTGTACTCTGGGATGATTGTAATCTCGCTAGCACAAGGTAGCTGCTGTAGTCGAGGAATTTTGTGATGTAACAAGTTGTAAACTCGTGTAAAGTTGTACCAATTTCGAGCCTGTGAGGAATAACCTCGAAACGACAAACCGACTAAACAGTGGTGCATTAACAAATTGTGCTCCATAGCAGTTGATTTTGATAAAGCAACAGCATTCCTGATTCCTATTTATAACAGTTAGCTTCCGTAGATCCCACATATTTCGTGAGGAAGTTAGCTCGACGCCTTTGCCGCTGCTTGGGACGGAGGGCGCGCGTTTGGGCTCAGCCAGAAAAGGGGCGTGGCTGACAATGCCTCGCGGATACGCACGCTCTGCGCCGGCGCTAAGTGACAGCCGAGCAGGCTCACGCAGAGTGAAGTAATACTTACTGCATTAATCCTTAAAATCTTACCCAATTTTTCCATAGAGGGTTACTTGTTGTGCTGATCACGAAATCGGTGTCCATTTTGTCACATGTCGCTTTCGTCCAGTTGTAGGCGTAATATTTTGTGTTCAGCACGTGAAATAACCCCACTGCACCAATTTTTGAAAGACTTCGCGGAATCTCTGATCAATGTATGTGGTTCCAAAAGTGTATTACTTTCCTTTCCTTCATTTAGTGAAATTTTCGAATTTTCTTTTTCGAACGAACCCTTTAGGAGAAAACTCTATTCAAAACGCTCGGAAGCGTTAATTCATCGTTACTTGTAAGTAGAAGCGGTCGAAACGCGTAATAATCACACTCTTCTTCTTGACTCTGTGTAGCTGTCAGCAGAAGCAGCGTAACACCTGTATATCCATAGGACATTATGGGCCACGCCCCTTTTACGACTGAGCCTAAACGCTTCGGCGCCCTTGGGACAGGGATCTTTGAACCTCAGTTCCTCCTTTATATGAGCTTTGATATCTTTGCGAGAGCCTAATTACAGGTGATGAATCCTTCCCGCATACTGATTTGCTCGTGTCGATATACACATTACTGCACGTCTGGAATGGGCATGCATTTCCTCCATTTTTATATTTCTGAGACTGCTGTCTATATATATGCCGATCCTCTATATGCCGATCCTTTTTCTTCCAACTTTCTCTAAGGATTTTCATCGAAGCTTGATTCCTCCCTTTCCACCTCCGTCACCACACCCATTTCATCAGTGCCGCTCGAGTGCCGTCTCCGTGGCGTAGCGCTGGCCGAAATCGCTGGCGCTGCCCTTTCGCGTCATGTTTATCGCCGTTCCTAATATGTGATTTGTGCTGTTTACCGCCAGCCATTATTCCAGGATGAATGCCTCGCACGAGTTCAGGAGTGACGTGGACCAGTCTGAAACCTATCAACTCACTCCCCTCGTTAAGGTGCGTTCTCGGGGAGCGGGGGAGAGGGTTGTCGCGGTGGCTCACGCATAAATATAGCTTTGCAGGTCATTTGCATTTGTTTCTACAACGTGCTGTGTGTCTGTTCGGTGTATGGAAATTCGCTAGTGATCATGGTTATTCTGTACTTTCGGAGGCTTCGAACAGCCACTAACATACTAATACTCAATCTGGCAATCGGTATGCTTTTGACCTACTAGCACTTCCTAAAGTGTGTTGAGCATAGTGTTGCCCATGAAAAATCCATATTTAACCTTATGATAGATATTGTTTTAAGGTTCATAAACTGTGTACTAATCTTACAACTGCAAATTGAAAACAATGTGGAGCAGTTAGGAGAACAAATGGTCAGAAAATAGGCCAGCCTTTTTTGCTGTCGAAGCTGCATCTGCATTTAATTGCATCGGTGCTTTTTGAGTTTTGCCTTGCCGTTGCAGCTTTTCAAATTCATGCAGAGGCTCGAAGTTCACTTTTTTTGCTGAAACTGTTTTTTTTTAATTTTTTTCAAAGTTTTCTCCATACTATTCAGCTGCTACTGAAGCAAATTACACTGACGTCCTGGTTCGGGTGTACTCCTCTCCTGCTCTGCGTACCTTTAATTTTTTCCAAGCTTCTTTTCAAAATTTTATGAAATAATTTGACTCTATTGAAGTCTATGTCCCACCCCCATCTCTACTTAAGATCTCTTTATAGTCAAAACACCCTCAATATTAAATTTTTACATTATATAACCCAGGCGAATAATTCAGAATTTTGCGTATAGTTCAAAATTTGTTGGCCACAGTCGTGACGTTGACTTCTTCGCCGGAAAACAAATCTTCGAACCCCCTATTTACGAAGGCTACAGCGAGGCATTCATATGCAAGCGAGATATCTATCCACCTCGACATCTGCAAGCCCAAGCCTAGGTGCGTCTCTGTACGAGGCTTTTGTGGCAGATCCCACACATTCTTATGAATTTCCCGCCCTAATTCTCCTCGAAACGAACGAATGAAAGCGAGTATTCAGCTATTTTGCAGGAAAATGCGCATAGAGTTATGATCATCGTCNTGCAGCTTTTCAAATTCATGCAGAGGCTCGAAGTTCACTTTTTTTGCTGAAACTGTTTTTTTTTAATTTTTTTCAAAGTTTTCTCCATACTATTCAGCTGCTACTGAAGCAAATTACACTGACGTCCTGGTTCGGGTGTACTCCTCTCCTGCTCTGCGTACCTTTAATTTTTTCCAAGCTTCTTTTCAAAATTTTATGAAATAATTTGACTCTATTGAAGTCTATGTCCCACCCCCATCTCTACTTAAGATCTCTTTATAGTCAAAACACCCTCAATATTAAATTTTTACATTATATAACCCAGGCGAATAATTCAGAATTTTGCGTATAGTTCAAAATTTGTTGGCCACAGTCGTGACGTTGACTTCTTCGCCGGAAAACAAATCTTCGAACCCCCTATTTACGAAGGCTACAGCGAGGCATTCATATGCAAGCGAGATATCTATCCACCTCGACATCTGCAAGCCCAAGCCTAGGTGCGTCTCTGTACGAGGCTTTTGTGGCAGATCCCACACATTCTTATGAATTTCCCGCCCTAATTCTCCTCGAAACGAACGAATGAAAGCGAGTATTCAGCTATTTTGCAGGAAAATGCGCATAGAGTTATGATCATCGTCTTCGCCGGTAGGTAGAGAAAACTCGAAAACGAAAGTGAGTTTGGATATTGGCTTTGAGGGTGTCTTGAAAAGCCTATAACTGCTAGTAAACCTGTTTATCCTCGAAACTATCCAATAAGTCTCAACATCGCGCTTTCTAACAACATGTTATCCTCACCATATAGCCTCTTCTTTCTCAGTGGCGCATGAATCACTGAAATTACCCAAGATCAACGTACTAATGCCACACAAAATTACCCATCGCTAACAAGGGCGTCAATGTGTAGGTTTACCCTGAGTGACCTCAACTATCCAGGTCTTAGTTCTGGAACCATTTAAAAATTTTTGGGCAGTTTCTCAAAGTTATTTCAGAAATCCATGGAGAGCCCCGCATCAGTACATATTTATTTACCTATTTTTGCATTTATTTTGTGTACAAACTAAGAATTCGACCAATTAGTCTTCGAAATCGCTTCTCTCTTTCTTTCTCCTGTCTTCCTCGGGCCAGACCCCACTTTTTTTTACTGTTACCACTACTTATTCTAGGTTTTTTTGTCTTTTTGTAATAACTGCTATACTTATTTAGAATTGAATGAAATAGGCTAACTGCGATTGAGAAAACCAATGTTTTCCGGAGAGAAAAAGTGAGCACCAAATCCCCCCTCATTGTGAAAGGGCGTACTTCTCCCTCTTTTTCGAAAATCCGAAGATTTTGTTAGGCTTATTCGGAATCGACTCTCTATGAATCCGAAAATATCCAGTGCATTATTCTTTGCTAAGTATACTAATTACAGCACTTTTGTTTTTACTTTTGCTTGATTGCTACTAATTTGCGGAGCAATAAACAGATTAGAGTGACGTATTCCAATTTCGGAAACCAACCCTGCGAAATTCTCGAATTAGAAATTAGTGATTGTATGAGCAATTCTAACCGATTGAAGACCGCGTTCTTTTAGAGCGTTTCCTCATTTTCTCAAAATCTGACCTTTTTTGTGCTCCGAAACTTCCATAGAAATCCGAATGTAAATTTTTATAATCATGTTTACTCGGAAATGTTATTGCGTTACCATCTCGGAAAACAGCTGAGATCATTGAGGCTCAATTATCCCTCAAACTGAGTCATGGGATAAAAAGCCGATGAAGAAAAAGCTTGTGAAGGGGTTATGCTAGTAATGGACGTAATAGCTTCTGACCTCATCCAAATTAGAAAAAAATTGCTGTCTGGACGCCCACACTGATTAGCTTTGTTATGTTTTCAAGAATAAGAAACGCATTCAGTATGAACAACCAGGCCAAAGAGCAAAAATGTTCTCTACCCGTACGCATGCGTGTAGACACGTGAAGGCCTCTGAATCTGGACAATGGAAACCCCAGTTTCAGGGAACCCATCCCTCACTGCTGTTGCCTCTTTCGTTTTACGGATTTCATCAGGTTCACAAAGAATGCTGTGCGATTTCACATGTGAACGTTCTTTGCTCCGGTTCCTTGCCCCAGAAATTGTCATCCCATGAGAACAGCCAGCCCCCAGCCCTCATGTACGTAATGAAAGCGGTTTACTGAGTTTTTCTCCTGCAACAACATGAAAAAACCATTTCATTGCTTGCAATTGAAAGGGCAACAGGGATCCCAGCCGTTTTACATTTACTGCCTGGCAGAGTCAAAGGAGTAACAGTATTTAGGGGAACCTTTGTACATATCCTATACACGTACATGGTCATAGACCATCGGTAAACAATATTGGATAACCGGTGGGCGCGGATACATCATTGGGGTTACCCAGGGTGATCGCGATGAAGCTCGTACTAACGATTGGTAAACTTGTGTGGCTTTGAAACTTTCCCCGCATGCCTCATATCAGTGAGGCATGCGAATGCTTGAAATTATTTTAGCAAAACCACTTGAAACAGTGAGGAATTTTACACATTTTTTATTTCATTTTTATTTGTTTAGTTTTTTCATTCATAGTATTTTATTACTCATTTGTTTTAGCATGTACATATTGTCTTAATATTTGTGTTTGATGGCTGAAGGATCCTCAGAACATTGATGGCTTCTCCACTGTTGGATCATACGATTTGGCTAGAAAACCGCCACACTTTTTTTCCTCCAAACATTATAATTTGTTACAATACTAGTACCATAGATATACATGCAGGTAGTATGAATTCACATCCCTGCACTAGAATAAATAGATTAACATACCTTATGGAAAAAGTGTGAATGAACGGAGACTTCAACGGTGCGTCCGGACCCGTTCGCACGCGCCGCAGCAACTTGACACCCTGATTGTCTGCGTCTCTGCACTTCACATTGTTCTTCCTCCGATCAAACCTGTGGCGTGCGATTGGCTCCACCAGAGCATTCAATCCACAGGACAGATCTCTCGGCATGGATGCATAAAAAGTATTGTAGACGCGTGCGTGCGTCAAACGTGCGTCAACCCGCAAAGTTTTCGCGTTGTATCGATGCGGTGGAAATGAAAGCGCCATTTGTTCGCGCGGCAGCCGTGGCGCCGAAACCAGGAACACTCCATACTTGCCAGGAGTACTCTGGTCCCTCCTCGTATTTTGTTGTGTATTGGCGCGTAAACTTTGACGCGCCGCAAGCATGAACAACGCCTTACTGAGGATTCCACCCTTTGAATTCTGTCCAGAGAGTGAATTTTTACTCATTCAACACTAAAAGCCTTAAGAACTTTCATCTATACCCCATGAGGGGGTAGCAAAGATCATAGATCTCAGTGTCTTTTTTCCAGCTGACCTGCTGATCGCCGTGTTCTGCATCCCGTTCTCGTACTGGCAGGTGCTCATCTTTGACGACCAGCGTTGGGTGTTTGGCTCAGCGATGTGCAGCCTGTTGTCCTTCCTGCAAGGCATCGCGGTGTTTCTCAGTTCGTGGACCCTTGTGGTTATTAGGCAAGTTCTTCATCTTAAATTGAATCAGAAATGCGCTGGATACGATCATCGTCAGAACATTTCAGCTTCGACAGATGGATGGCCATCATGTTCGTGCTATCTCCCAGTATGCGCCTCACCAGGAAACGAGCGGTCTACCTGGTTCTAGCCACGTGGGCATTCAGGTGGGTGTTTCGGAACCCTCACGCACAGCCCTCGTTATCAGACGTTGTTTTACAGTATAACCATGGCATTACCGCTGTTCCTCGTTGCACAGATCACGACGACAGGAGGTATAAAGCGATGCGATGAGGATTGGACTGCTGTGGAGGCTTTTATCCCAGGGGTACGCACTCACATTCCTAACTTAATGCACTTTTTCTGGATTCTTCTCTTGCTTAGCGAGCCATTTTTGACAGAAAAATGTATGGTATAAAAATGATAAAAATACAGTAGTGATAGAGTAATTTTGGTTTCGACTCAACTAAGTCCATCCATTTTTATTTTCACTTCTTTCTCATATTAGTTACGGTAATCCTGGTTTGTATACATTTACATTACATTGTCACATCTTCATGTCTCATGAAATAAATAGATGGAAACAAAAAATAAGGTAAATGAATTCCATCAAACCTGTAGTCGCGATGATCCTATCCTAATTTGGCCCCTTCACTGATGCCGCATCGCAAACGCTAACCGTCACGACCGCCCTCTGATTCTGACAGGTCCTAACATCTCAACAAGTCCTGATGACCCTCCCCAATTTGAGCTCGTCGGGATGTTCATAATTCCTACAGAGCCAGTGCATTACAGTAATGAAACCGCGACGGGGCAACGATGTATAGTGGTACGGTGAACGCCAGATGTGGTGAAAAACTATCAAGAAAACTCTGATTGGCCACTACAGCGGAGATTACATCGCGGCGCGGCCGCGTCGCGTGCTTTCTGCTCCCGTGAAAGATGTACCACCATCGACGCTTACTTTAAATATTTCAGTGTCAACATAGTACAAAAGTAATGCAACATTATAATTAACTGTTGTGGTTTTACTCCTGCCGTTTTTTTTTTGTGAAAATCTGTGCGAAGGTGGACAACGGAAAAAGTGGCAACTCCGTATCTCTTTATTATTTTTTTCCATATACTGTTTACAATCAAGTACAGGGATCTCCAAATAGGCAGTTGGATACGGACCAGTGCTGCGGCGCGGCGTGGCACCCTGGCGGTCTGTTGCTCTCCTCAACCGATCATGATTTGATCATGCTCTCTAATACTGCCTGTCCCACGCTGGCGTTCCGCGATACTCGTCCGTATCCAACTGGCTGCTCGGGGTTCCCTGTATATGGTACCCATTTTTGAAAAGAATATACAGCTCATTGAGTAGAGCGAGTTACACCATTGAATATTCTTACACATTTACCGGACCCCTTATGAGTAACGTGCTTTGTTTGCAGCACAACAGATAACCACGTGATCAATTTCCTAAGTTTTCCTAATTTTCTCACCAAATTACAATCCGATTTCTCGGGATCAGCCGCGGCAGCACGGATAATCCATGCTGACCTGTCTGATGTTGTTTGCCACATCACGCGATGAAAATTCACCAAAAACAAGCAGCCGAACAGGGAGCGTAAACAAAAA
>JARK01000516.1:0-16387 GCA_000688135.1 Ancylostoma ceylanicum
ACGAGAACTTCGAATTGAGGTAAGACAATGTCATCATCAAATTGAGGTAAGATAACATCATGATGGATATCACACTTTCGTGTTCCTTGACGCGACGTGGTTGACCGCGAAACTACATACTCGTATCCGTAATTGGTTGGGAAGGTTGTCGTGAGTAGTGGTTTTTAGTGCCTTAATTATGTTTGATGTGCGGTTCGTGTGCGGCTATTATCTAGCGATGGATCCCTTTACCACTGGCCCTATTTGCATTTGTTCTTTTATTTGATTATTTTTTCATACCTAGCTTAACCCGCCCAGTTCCATCCTTTCAAGCATGTTGAGCTAGCCCTGGAAATTTTTCCAGGCAAGCTTGACAGGTCATGGGCGACAATTTGGTCGTATACTGAACAGTTATCGTTTTGGTGCCGGCATTTATAGGCATATTACGGATTATTATAGTTTTTTCAAAGATTGTTATTGTACGAACAAAACATGCGATCCTCCCTGAATCATCAATGTTGCATGAATTTGACCATTTTCCGGGAAATTCTGTGAGATTCTACCCACCTCTCTATAGTGAGCGTCGATGGCGTCCTACGGCCTCGAAAAACACGCGGCGCGACCGCGCCGCTCTAGCAGGAACCATTCCTGGGATTGGAATTCATGAAACGATAACCGAGCAAACCCATGGTGGTTAGCGTTATTGGTAGCGGTATAGATGACGCAATGCGAAGAGTCGCAGGATATGAAAGTTGTTTTGGTAGTCTGCTTTCGCCTGGTGCTGTGTTCATGAATCCTAGGCCGGGATAACAAACTATGGGGTTTTCTTGATAGTTAGTTAGTTTTCTTATTAGTTAACTTCAAATGTGATGAACAACTATCAAGAAAACCCAGATTCGCCAATGCGGCGACGATTCTATCGAGAGCGGCGCGGTTGCGCCGCGTGTTTTCCGAGGCCGCAGAGAGGCCACAGCTATCGGCGTCCACTGTATTTTCTGCACCGTCAGTCCTTTGATGAATACTGATCTGAATGAAAAAAAAGACGCATACTTAGATTCTTACAATTTCTTTTATTATTTCCGTATATACAAGTTTTTCATTGCAGTAAAAAGTCGGGATGTGAGAATGACTGTGAAAACGACACGATTAGCGTACATATGGAGGATATAACATCAGACGAGGCAAATCCGCATTGTGGTATGTCTTCTTACTTCCTACATTTCATCAATTTCCTTTTCGCTTTCTTTTTTTATTGTGCCTAATCCTCGGTTTTAAACTGAGTACCTCTAAAAAGTGTGCTTTTGACAGTAATCGCTTGTATTGGTGAGTGTCTCATCCACGATTGAGTGTGTTTCTTTCCCAGAATCCGTCAGTCTTTCGGAGGCCAGTTTTGTTCCTTCCATAAACACGTCCATTACTCATTTCAGTCCTTTGTTTCGGTTTTCATTACCAATCTCTCAATTCTGATCACGTTTTGAGGTTATCCCTCATGCTCTCCTGGTGATGATACGCGTATTGCTTACTTTTTTTCTGCTGAACAGACTTTTTTCTCTTCCTCAGGTCATAAACCTAAGTGCTCATAACTTCTTAGAGTCACAGGAGCTGCTTAATGACTTTCTTTTCACTCTGCTCAAATTGTGTAAAGCTCATGAAAAACTTTGTTATGGCTTGCGGCTTCCGTAAAACTATCCACATTAAACATTGATGGTCTCTGCGGTTGCATAAAGTGACATGTGGTCGTCATCTCAACAGAGCGGGTTCTCTTTGACCATTTCGACTTCTCGCGAGTATGAGTGACGTTTTGCATGCCGCAGAATGCGCCTGTTATCGTTCATAGAGTTATTCTTTTTCTTTCTGAGGAATAGTCTGTGCTGTGAAAAACCTGCGAAAAATAATGATTTGTTTCATTTCTGCATTTTCCATATCTTAGAGTTCTTGAATGTTTCTAGCGCTAGTTCTCGAGGAAAAAAAACTGAAGTGAGGGTACTTTTAAGTTTTTTCGACAGCGAACAATGATTTAACGATGAGCTAATCGTTGTGTTCGCGCGAAGAGCAGCTCGAAAAGTGCAGCCACTAACGAATTCTTCAAGTATGGCAAAACGACGTACTCTAGCGCCCACTCTTGGTTGTTGCAAATGACAGAGTTTTTTTCTAGCGGAAAAAGTACTTTTCTGCGCTTGTCCTCTCCTGAAGCAAGCTACATCTCATCGCATATGTCGGTGTGGCGCTGGCGTGAACATCGCCGCTGCGGGGAGATTTATTGCGCAGTCGTGCCTGGAATTGTTTTGGTACGTTTCTATCCGATGGCTGGTCCTCCTTGTTCCATTTTACACGAGGTTTTTGTCTTACGACTGAGTCTATTGTGATCATTTTGTAAACATGTGCTAGATCCACGGCTAGTCGGACATGTTGCTATATTTTTATTCACGGCATTGCTATGGACAAGCAGCTGCTTCGTTCTCTGTGTTTATGCGTTGGTTGTGCCCGTATAGTCTTAACAAAGGGGCTCTGGAACTAGAATAAATTCTATGCGCCTAGTCTTCTAAAAAGATGAGTTCTGATCGAGCACGCAATAATTTTGAGCAGGTATGACTGATTTAACCCATTCACAACCGCGTTCTTTTTGACACGTTCCACATCCTCTCAAGTTCTGGCTTCTTTTTCTGCTACAAAATTCGTATAAAAATTCCAGTATAGATTGTTATAACGATATTGGCTTGGAAGTTTTATTACGTCACCATCTAAGGAAACCGCTAAGGTCATTGAGGTTTAATGGTCCCTCAAACTGAACCATGCGAAAAAGGCACGGCTCACCGCTGAGCGGCGCGGTCGTTAATGGGTTAATTAATTTGATTCTATCCCAGTAAAACAGCTACAACAGTGGAGGCTCAAAAACTGTCATACTCGAATATTGTTTGTCATGTTTGAAGCCATTGCTATCAATTCTACCTCTAATTTGCTTCTCATGCCACTTTTTTGAAATACTACTTTTTCAAGGTTGTGGGGTCCCTCGTCGGATGTATGAAATTCCCTGAGAGGTAGACCAAGAATGGTAATAGTCTTTATGAGGTTAACGCTCTGGTGTCAGTATCTTCCTCCAACTTTGAATGTTCCCGCAACAACATGCGGACAATCAAACTTCCCTGACTACAAATTTTAAATTTTTTTCTGTGCCTTTTTTCGAGATATCATGTAGATTATTGAGAAGAACCAGAATTTTGATGAACAACCGGACTTGTTGAAAATTTTTGCTCATTTAAATTTCTGCATCGTTAAGAGAAAGTGCTAGCCAGAGTTTCTGGAATATTGTCAGCAGTTCGATAACTCTGAAAAGGATAAGGAGTCCATCAAAATATTGGGCACATCGCTCTGCAAGGCCTTTGATTTACCGATGCACTTAGGCAACCCAACTGGCATGTTTACCGCCAGAGGCCGACGTAATTATCCAATAAGGTGAAGTTTTGTAGTTCTTTTTTGGTGGTGTTCATATTTTATATTCAACAGAGTCACGAAGGACATCAGGGGAGAAAGTGTGGTTGATTTCAGCATTTAGAATCCTAAACTTTACATGTACGTTTTTTTTTGAGGATAGTGGAGGCAACAACGCCAGAAAGTTAGCTTGGGTAGAGTTTGAAACCGTCGCTAGTTGACTTACAGTTCAAAGAACTCCTGTTTTAAACGACCCTGTTTGCATATTTCCATAGAACGTTCAACTCGCAATTTTTACGAAGCTTTTTTTTTCTTTATATAATGTGCAAACTCCTCTCACATCATCTAAAAACTGGTGAAATACTCTCTTATCTAAGTCTGTTGACCGATAGGTGACATTTAAAGTCTTTATCGGCATCTTTAGTCCGTCACTTGTAGATAATTTTTTTTCACTCTGAATGGCTTTTTGAGGGTACTGTGATACAGGCGGACAGCGCCGTTTTCCCGTCGATCAATCACGTCCTTTAGCGTGCCATGGCATTTTCCCATGCGAAAACTCGCGGTCCGACCTGTATGTTTTGAATTGGGTGCCTCGCAACGAGTGTTTTCCTGAGAAAATGCGTTGATTGCGCGTGTTCTGCGGGCAAAGGTTGTACCTCAATCAGAGTTCCATTCATCGAGAACTCATAGCGTGAGTTGGAAAGGAAGTACTGGATGAAATTTATATAGTTTTTTTTTTGTATTATGATAGATTTTTTAATCTGTTGGTCCTGTGATTATTCGTTTTTTTTTTCTTGTTTTTCAATTTTTTCGCAATGTTCGTGGGTCTTTTAAGCGTGTTTGATTGCTCTTTTCTTTATTTTCTTGCTACTGTGATTTTCTGAAGTTATTGAGTCTTTTCTTTTGACCTCTCCCATGTCCACTTGCGCTTTTCCTCTCATCCTTTCCCTCCTCCCTGGCCTTGTTCCAAAAAAAGGCAAATTTTTGATATCCTCGTCATCCTGCCATTTCAAATTTGGACAAGCATACTTTGGCAATTCTCATATGGAGGTTGGCTAGCCCTGGCTGCTATCTTCTGATTTTATGGACAGCCTTGTGCTCACCTGGCTGTAATGCGCAAATTTGGCCTTCACAAGGCCTTCCTGACGATCCGCGAATTTCAAATCTGTATATGATGCTTTGCTGCGTTGATTCTTATCTTACTTTCCATCTTTAGCCTACGCATCGTCAAGCTACGAGTCCGAAGAAACAGCTTCTAACCTAGACGAGAATATGATGATCAAAGGCCCAGAATGGGTTGTCCCGCAAGAGTACTCTAGCAGTCCGATCGTCAAAGAGTTGGCTGAGTCCTGCGAGGAGGTTCGTGATAGTTTGTTTGTTTGTTTGTTTGTTTGTTTGTTTGTTTTCTGCTTGTCTGCTATGCGCACCCGTTCATATTATAAGTGCGGTGGCTGCATCGACCCCTTCCAGATGTGGTTTATGTTGCACTGGTGGTGAAAACGCGCGTTATTCAGCGAGATCCGTAAAGCTTCTATCGTTCGTATCGATCTTAGGATCAGATCTGCGTTGGGAGAAAATCGCCTCGTAGAAACGATTTTCTACATGTTTCTAATGGTTGTTTTAGCTGTCTAGGACATGAAGAGCTTCTGGATTAGCATTTTCACCATATTTTTCAGAAAAAATTCTTTCTTTGATAACTTACCTCTTATTTTTCTGTAGTTTTTTTTGGTGGTGTTCAGAAGCCACGGAATTCTGTACCCGTCATCGTTTTGGATCGACTATTCGAAAAATGCTTTAGAAGATAGTTAAGCGACTATTTTTTTTTGTTCTTCCATATTTTTGGCGAGGATTCTGGTCGATTTGTTGTGTAATTGCTCAGGGTGATAGCTTTAAACCAGATTCCCAGCTTTTTCGCCGCATGGTTCTGTAACTGTCTCAAGTCAGTGTATCCAGTGCTAAAATCCCCTGCCAGTTTGCGGATTTTCATCATCTTCTTGTATTTTACCAAATGTGTTTATTCCCGAAGTTCTTGGGCATGAAATTCTTGAAAAATTTCTTGCTGTCGTCGAAGTTTCCAAACTGATTTCATATCCTTGGAAGCCCGCTTGCGAATTCTTGAGTTATCAATCACTGAAAGGTAACCGGATACCTCTGAGGTTGAGATTTTCAGCGTCCACGGCCTCCATCACTATCCAACTATGCTGGAACGCTAACAATGCCCTCGCCAGTGCCAAGGACTACACTTCGACCGGATAAAAAAGTGTCCCTGCTCGAGCAGATTGTGCGCAGTCATCCAATATGGTAATTTTTGAATGATTTCTGATTAGATTTATATTCTGAAAACCCAGGATAGAATGCTATAAATCAATTTTTCTTAGTTTGTTTGGCGTATTGAATTGTTACACTCGACTGAAGTGTGAAATCTATCACCTTCGGGAACGGCCGGCTGCTGTATAGTTATCTTATTTTTCTTTTGAATATATCGGTTTTCTCCTGAAAATGCATTTGAAAGGAGTATAACCATCTCGGATGTTTCTTGTTCGCGCGCATACTTGTTTTGAAGACTTCTATGTTCAATTGTTGGAATTAGTATTGTTAAGCTAGGTTTTACTTCTAAGCGAAAAATCTGAATTTTTAGAATATTGCTCACGAAAAAAAATTCTGCTGCTAGTCCTGTTAGAGCTTCAAAGTTTTTTTTTCGCTTTCCTTCCAAGAGTGCCGAATTTATAGCAAGCTTTGCGACCAAATTTATTATTAAGGGAGGGGGCCGTATTGGGGATTTTCTTGATTGTCACGAATGCTCACCGAGTGAGGTGTTTGTGGAAAGCAGAGGATAGTGAAGCCGACACTAGGCTGACCAATTAACAAAACTATTTTCAATGAAATTAAGAATCTGTATTCAGAAGAGGCGGGGGCAATTTGTAGTCCAGGGGGTCGTATTTTTGGAGGTGGAGATAATTTAAAAGTCGTAAATAAGTCTTTTTTTCTTCACCTGCCATCACCTTCGATTCTGCTTATGGCTTATTTTGCGCTTTATAGCTTTTTTTTTTTCAAAATCGTAAACAGTGAAAGTGATGGACTACTTTACAACGATGTCTTTGTTTAGGTATTTGCAACATATTGGCCGACCAACTGCCACACATCTTTTGAGACGGATGGAACCTGGGGTAAGTGTTTAGACGTTTTTCTTCTGGTTCTCCACCCCATTTTCTCAGACTACTCTTTTTGTTCTCCTCCTTTTTTTCGAATGTAGTTCTTCGATTGGAAAACTAGTCGAAGTTTACGTTGTCGATAGAAGAACATGAAGATGCTCTGCCTGTGAGCTGGCTCCATTATATATTTACATTTCCCAGAATTTCATCGTTCGAGCGTCATCAAAACCTGGCTGTATGGCGATATCGGTCCGTCTGTCAGATGAGCATGACATGCACACTGATCACTACATCGTGGAATATGGGAGTAGAGGAAGCGTTGTGAGTTTTGTTATTACTTTCTGAATTTCTTATCCAGTACTTTAGATAATTTTCGACTCACAACATGCATGTTTTAGATTCGGCTTGAAAGCAGCCCGTACTCGTTCCGGTCTCTACCTCTACTCATTGAACATTACTGTTTGCACTCGTGAGTTTATTCTCATTGTTAGAACCAGTTGGAGTACGCGCATCTCTCGTTTGTTAGCTTCAGGTGATTCGTGCAGCTGGTGGTCTTCTCAGCAATATTTATAGTTTATAGTTTCGGTTTTCTGTCAGAGGGTTGGAAGCCAGAACACCCGTCATCATAAAGAATTTGGGTGTCCCTAGTTTAGGATAGATTTTTCCTTGAGGATGTCGTTTCCCAGCTCATAGGAAAAGGCAGCCATCTGTGCCTCTAACCAATCTCATTGTTAGATTCTTAACCCATTGATGACCGCACCCTTTTTTCGCGCATTCCCACCTTTTCTCTGTTCTGGCTCCTTTCTCAGCTCTGAAATTTTCTATAAAAGCTCCTATATAGATTTTCTATATAGATTTTTATGTTTTGGTGGCTTAGAAGCGTTATTACGTCACCATCTAAGAAAACTGCTAAGACCATCAGGACTTAATGATCTGTCAAATTGAACCATGCGAAAAAAGGCGCGGCTCACGGGGAGCCACGCGGTCGTCAATGGATCAAGTTAGAATTAATTTCAGAATTTTTCTGGAAAAGTTGTGGGAATATCGTGATATTGCAGTGCTCAGCCAATAGGTTAAGAGCTGGGCAAGGGCTTTAGTGAATCAAATGTGCAGTCCCTGCATTGTGCTTGAGAGCGTTTGTAGTGTGACCTACTGAACGGCTAATCATCGTTGCTCCTGCGCAGGTGCTGATTATTTTGTTTTTACCATGCACTCCTTAGTTGCAGCCGCCTTAATGTGGTGGAATTATGAGATTTAAGGATTTACGCCTGGCAACAGGTCTTTTTATATGAGAGGATTAGGGTAATGGACATTTGAAGGCGAGGAGCTCTCTACTACTTGAAAAATAGAAATGAGCACGTGTATTTGGACATACATGGAGTTTCCACACCGATTTAGCCACATTCTGAAAGTGTATTTTCGCTCATTCGACTCGGCATAGTTCCATATCAGAAATTTTCAAATTAAACGCTATTTGAAGACGAACCCCGAATTTTTTTTTGTGCACGGAATTATTAACGAAGCCTGAAAAGACTGGACTATTTTACGGTGTAGCATCATGTAAGAGATGTAGAAAATATTATTACCCATTACTCAAGTGGTTTTTTTTCAGTGAAGAGCTGCAAGTCCGACTACGACTGCCCCGTGCAGTAATGGCTTGTCAAACGACAAAGGAGCTGCAGTCAGTGGCACTAATGGGTCAAGGTTAGTACATTGTGGGTATTTTGTTGTGCAGCTGCTCTAAATGTTTGGAAATGGAGAAAAAAGTGACATTTTCGGTTTTTTTTTTCTTTCAATCATGGATCTATTTTACCTTTTCGATGGTATTTAGGACATGCTCGAGCGAACATTATTCTTTTCTGTGGAATCTATATAAATTTTTCTTGGAATAAGCTTTAATGTCAGTTTAATTTAAGAAACTTTCCAAGAAAATTGTCATCTTATGAGAAAACTTCCTTTCGCTTAATTTAATCAGAAAGCCTCTGAGATCTCTGAGCTCTAGAACTGGAACAAGCGATGAACCCGTTGTGATCGGCAAATTACGTCGCACTGTTATGTAGAGGTTTACATCGGGATAACATGTGTTGTGTTCTGATGTCGCTGCTGCATTTGCGACGAGCGTATTTGTTGCGTTAATACTATGTGTTTTTCCTCCTGCAACCACTGAATCTCTTCTGAACTCTTGTTCTGCAGGATAGATCTCTCATCTGCACTCTGCGCCCGAGAATGACGACAGATGCATCCGTGTGTCCTTGGTTTCTCTTTTTTACCACCAATTGTTCGCGCGTTCCGTAAAGAAGCGATGAATCATTGCGGAGTCTGACATTTTAATGTTAGTGTTATGATCGCTCGTGCAATTTTCTCGTCGTGTTTTGCGATCGATTCTAATCAGGGGGTGAGGAGGATCATGGTGTTGGTGGTGGTGGTGGTGGCAGTAAGATCTAGATGGCTTAGAGTATGCTTGTGGATATTGCTTCAGGGGTGCTTCATCTCCAATTTTTGCCCAACTCATGAATTTCGGTTGCCTCTTGTGTTACTAGGGGTTCTAATCGAAGGGGGCGGTTTGGAACTTATTGTTAGCTTTATGTCCTGTTTGAGATGCCTGGCTCTAAATATTTGGATAGTAGTTCTATCTGCTCTCAAGAGTTGTGCAGATGCCTTCACTAACAAAAACAAATACTATCATGGGTTTAGGAGTGCAGGGTGAGGTTGGGGACGTAAGAGACTAAAGTTAGGATTCCTCTTAAAAAAAGGAACATTTTCACTCTGAGTCCCAAAATTCAGCCTTTAAAAAAGTAATTTTTAAACTTAGAAGGAACCACACCAAAAACTTTCACTACTAATTGCTTCGAAAAAATGGTAAAGGTGAACTGTTCAAAATAGTCTGATACAAATTCTTTTCGATTATATTTTCTGATGTAATTTTAGGATTAATTTCAAAAATAGTAATTTAAAGTAATTTCAAAAATTGGTCATTTCTTTCAGGTAGAGGTTGTTCCCCTCGACTGCCTATGTTGAGCTGCTGTTTCCTTTACACCTTTTTCTGTTTATTTGTTTTTGTTTTTATTTACTGTTAATTTCCAGATTAGTCCCGGGGGTGTTCTTGCTAATCATGTGTCTACCGAAGCTACCGGTTTCTGGGTTGAATTCCACTTGAACTTTAGGTGCATAGTGCTTCCTGAAACGATCTTTTCTTTGACTTTGGGTGAACTCTTACTAAACAAATGGTTTCCGCTCAATTTCCGGGAATATTTTTCCGACACATCAGTTACACTTCCTCCTGAATTGAGGCGGAAATTGTCGATTTACCAGAATCACCAGAAACGGATCAGCCTACTTATACGCCTTTTTTCATACCCATATCCTGCAAAATTCGATACTTCGTGTAGTTTTGCGATATTCTCCTTCATCCAGTGATTTCATCATCTCCTTTCTCCAATCTGTTCGCGCGATGTTTCTCATTTCCCGCTCGCTGAATCGCTCTGGTATCCTTTCATCTTGATATCGGGATTATAACAATTCCGACCTCTCGTTGTTGCCGTCCACGCACGTCCCATAACTTGCGCAATGACGCTTCCTTCTCCCATTGATTGCAGTTTTTTGTTTGTTTGGGATTTTTCCCAGGCGACATTCTAAGCCCCTAACTGTCCGGCTAGCGTCCCAGCAGTCTGCATAATTGTTTGGTTGTCCAGGGAAGCTTGTCGCTGTCAGCTATTTTCGCGTTTGTCCGCACTTGCTTAGCTGTCATTTTGGCTTCCGACTGCTAGTTGGAGGCTAATCTGCCCTGGATTATCCGTTATGTTTCCTGAGCACTGACCAGGTTTTTTTTGTGGAATTTTTAGTGCTTTCTCGGGACTGGTTTATTTTTTAGATGACAAGCCTGTAAAACATGTTAACAATGTGATGTTTGTGTGCAATTAACGCCTACTCTCGGCGCTGATAAACTTTCCCTCTCACTGAATCGGTAGGGCATAGTGGGGTGGACAGTGAGTCATATTGCCGTAATGGGTTTTCCTGTTCTATTCGCTACCCATCTGCACCAAAGCAGCAGTTTTTTACTGGTTTTTATCCAGGTTTTGCGGGAATTTGTCGGATTTGTAGTGTAGAATTCCAGTTTTAAATTATTGTGAGTCTGCTGCAGTTCATTATTTTGTTGCTGGCATAGTTAAGGTATTTGAAGTGTGGACTGGACAAAAAATATAACTCTGTTTCAGTTCCGTGATTAACTTACTACTAGAAGTTAGGGCATAGCTAGGAATTCAGGCGTAATTCATGGACATTCGTGAAAAGGTTCTGAGCTTCCCGCCCATTTAAAGTGGACGAGTTTCACGGGCAAAATGTTATACATCCTTCTGTCTCTGCTATTATTTGTAACTGTTGACTGCGATGAGTCATTTGGAAAAAGCATACCCATTTTGGCCGGGGAAACTCGTCCGGTCTAAATGGTCGGGTAGGCCATAGCCTTCCCGGGATGTTCAGGAATCTCACCACTGGTTTCCGATATTTATTTATCACTTTTAAAGTGTGCTGGTATACAAACCTGTGTGACTCTTTAGTGGATCAAGAAAATCCAAGAAATCCTGACAACACATGTGGCACTGGCCTTTCCTTTGCTGCGGATAGGAATATCCCTAGTTCTTTTCCTTTTGAAGGTTGATTGTATCAGGATTACACGGATAAATAGGAGCTGTTAAAGGCTAACCCCCAGCCCAGGAAATCCTTGAAAACCTTGGAAAGCGAACATTTGTATGTCAAGTTGAGTGGATCAGTGTGTGTACGCCAATCAATATTTGTTTGTTTCCACTCCACCGACCCAGCAACCCAGTTATTCGCAGCAATTTTTGTTTTTGTTCGCGACGTTAATTTAAGAGTATTTGATGACACAATAACCTAACTTCCCCATCTTCTCAGAATATTCGGGTATCTGCCTCGGTAGTGTTCCACACTCGTAGCTTTTTTCAGCTGAGCGTGGATTTTCGATGCTGTTTCATCCCGTAAATCTGTTAGACCTCTGTTCCCTGCGATTTTCCTTTTTTTTCTGTTTTATTCTCCATAACCCAAATTGAAGCGTGAAAGCGAGGTATTATTATGGTGCAATCTAGCAATTGGATAATTGTAAGTATTTTCCGTGGCCTCGTCGTCAATAGTCTTTTTCCTCCCCTTTCGCTGCTTCTAGGTCGTTCGAACTCGAACACCATCGGTTATAATTACTTTCTTATGGTCAGCCGTCTGCCGCTGGCTGACCTTCGCTTCCAGTGTATCGTTCTCGCCGACCGCGTTATAATTGGTCGATGTGCGACGAACATGACAAATATACATTTGTGTTGATCGCCCTCCGTTTCGACTGGACGACGTGATTCGTTTATCTGTAAATCACACGCTATCAGTGTTTACATTTCGACTGGACGATCACATATCAGGACAACTCAGTCAAATGTCATATCAGCTGAGGGTGGTTTTGCAAGCTGTTTAGTGGGTTTCTATTCCTGGATGAAGTCATGGATCTGTGATTGATATTATTTGATGCGCTTTTTATGGCGTGATGTGTTCTGCTGAAAATTGGCTCAATAGAGATTAGAGGGAAGTTTGATTCGTATAACTACTCGTCCTGACAGTATTAGGCCCTCCTTGCTTTTTCATTCCTCAATAGTGAAAATTGCTCTTTCAACTGATCGGGTCATAACCTATTTCTCTGGTTTTCTATTCCTGATTTATGATAGAATGATCCTTCTGAACTCATTTATCCTGAAATTGAGAACGGGAAGTTGAGAAAATCAACGTTGTCCTGGTGTCTTTTCTGGAGCATGTTTTGAACATCCAGTTTATCAAGTCCTATAATTCAGAATTTCGAATAGTGCTAATCAATTTTTCTTCAGACTACATTTTTGGCCAATTTTTCCGGGTGTAGATCAGGGTAGGATGAGAATCACTTCGAGAATCACTTCCGCTACTTTTTTTCCCTTTGTTCATATTTGCATTTAAAGAGCAAGCCCAAGTATGATGGGGACGCTACCTCTATCTAAACATTCCGCCAAAATTGAGACCCTCCTGTCCATCCCGTTTCTGTTGTCCTTCTTTCTCGATATCGCCTAAATTTGTTTGCCTGAATAATTATGCCGAATGTACAATGCATCTGTGGCTATATAATATCCTGAGTGTTTTCGAATTTGATTATTTAGTTTTGAGTGAGTAGAACATTCGAATATTCGAAATAAAAGCCCGCTCTATATTACACGGTAAGAACAGTTGCAAAGATTATCCTTCCTTGAGTATTCAGATGTTCGGATCAGTTCCCAAATTATCAAAATAGTTGGAGAAATTACTACATTTTTATTCAGTAGTATGTACACTTAAGAGAAAAAGACAAGTGACTGAAATGAATAGATGTCAACGTTGTTTATAATTTATTTATTCATAATTTAATATCAATTTAACTCGTGACAGGTGAACTTATCAATAAGATCTCAGAAACAATCTTAATTCGTCGCAATTTTTTCCTGAAATTCAGTAGTTCAAAAATTGTTTTTGACAAACGAGATCTCAGTTGGTTAGAATAACACAATCGCAGATGATATCTGCGTTTCACAAAGTGTCCTGGATAGTTTTTCAAGCTTTTCTTAAGAACTAATCGTATGGGGCGCGATAGAACGAAGTTCAACTCGAACAGACGAAAAATCAAAGACTTCTCAATTTTCGTTTTTTTTTTCTCGCCGGTCTTTCTTCTCTTTCGCGGCGGTGACATTCAAGATTGTAATCATCCAGAGCCAAGTGTCATCAGCAACTAAAGGGTTGTGTCCTGTGCGCGGCTGTTGCCTCGTTCTGAGAGGATATATAATTTCATTAGCTCGTTGCTTGCCTCGTCTTTACTGCGTACTTGATCATCTGCGCGTACTAGTGTCTGAAGTAAGGCGCTCGTGGATGAAACAGTCTCGTCAGCGTTGTGACAGTCGGCTGTGGTATTCCGCTCATGGACTGATTAATGGATTAGAGAGATCAGGTGGGATTCTCGGGATTTTTTGTTTCTATGTGGAACTTGGTGCTGAAGTGAAACTGTCCATTCAAGTCCTATTTTCAATCCATGTCCTGGGTTTTTATAAAGTATTATTGTTCCATCCCTGCCGACTATTGCTTCATGTTACCACGAAACATCCCATGGGTAATAATGAGATTGCCTTTCAACTGGTGGAATGGATGATTTCTCATTCAGTTCTTTTGTAGTTGTTAGAGTGGAATGTGAATGCAGTGTGACGTATACGGCCGGTGGTGTATGAACGAGGCGCGCGCTAAGTATGAGGCCATTACGCGAATTACGCATAATGGTTGCGCGGCCATCGTCTTGAGTTCTGGAGCTAATCTCATTGATTGCCTCTTGTTTTTTCGCTCGGTTCATCTCGGTCAAGGAAGTGGATGGGCGGTTTTGCTCCTAATTTTCTTGATTAGAGTTCGGTAATCTGTGCATGTATTTATTTGTTTTTGCCTGCGTAAAAAGGCCTAAGAGATTTTAAAGTATCTAGTAGGAAATTGTTTTTATTTGTCTTTGCTGGACTTATTTTGCGTTGGAAATCCCAATTTTTATTCAAAAATTGTCTTGGAAATCCCGATTTTCGATCAAAAATTGCCTTGGAAATTCCAGTTTTTAATCATCTCAAGTTCGGTTGAGTGTTTAAAATACGTTTGACACGCCTGGTTTTTTTTCTCTGAACATTCGGCGTTTCAAGTAACCCGGTTTTCTTGGTTTTTTTTTTCCAGTTTTCAAAGTGCTTTGAAATCCGATATTCTCGAAATCCTCAGATTTGTCTCAGCTGAGCCTGCTAGGTCTCATAGGATTGTGTTCACTTTATCATCCCTCCTCTGGATTAATGGATCGTATTTGAGTCGTCCTTCACTGAATATTTTATGGATTTTCTAGACTGAGGCTGCGGCCTTATTTCACGCTGAAAAATAGTGAAGGGGTTATCTTACCATTAATAACTAAACAGTGTGTGTTAGGTTTATCAGAAAATTGAGTTTAATTCTGTAGAATTGTGTACACTGACGAAGTGTATGCAAAATTATGTGCTAACTATGCGATCTTGGCCTGGATGCACCACTGAGATTACCCAGGGTAAACGTGTTAAAGCTCGTGCTAACAATGGGTGAATGTGTGGGCTGTTAACAAGATTACCGTGGGTAATCTCAGTCCTCGATGCATGCGGCGTCTGATCTTTGTGCTACAATATATAAAGCTTTTCAAATTTATTTATTTATTGTTTGCTCGTATAATCGGCACTACATTTAAAATGCCGAAAACCAAAAAATAGCCAAAACTTTGGTTAAAACATGGTGAAAACGGATGGTGTACCATTAGAACGACAATAAACAAGTCAGTGAACCATTAAGTAGAGTTTTTTGTAATATAATAGCTCCTAGACTTTCCATTAATTACTCTACATATTCAGTCACTATATCCTCCTCTTCTCGCTCCCTTCCATTTTGTAATTACCTCTTTTATACGGACGCATTTAGTTATGTACATTTTTTGGTACCCCCCATCCCTGATGCCATTTCATTCCTTTTTCGCCACTTTGAAGAGGTCCTCTATCATTGGCTGTTTTTAAGCAGTAAAATCGCAAACTCGCCACGTTCTCATCTATAACATTGACAGCAAAGCTTTCTTCCTGGCTTTGAGGTGGAAGCTCTTTTGTGGGGAGTAAAAAACAATGAGACTCTACCTTTTTATTGTGGTCTTACACTTAGACATCGTTAATTTCGTCTACTTATTTACGTTGCAGATTTCTGGACCAGCGAAGCTGCTCTGACGAAGCCAGCGCCGCGTACTTCGCGAATGAGCACCCAGTCAACGTCGTTCATGAAGTAGGTCCATTTCCTCTAGTTTTCTGTTATTTTATGTCGCCTGTGCCTATTCGAGGTAGCATTTCCAAATTTGCAGTCTGGATGACTGTCTGCCGAAGAGTAAGCCATCCATGCAACAGCCTCCGTCCTACGGAACGACAATAGAAGCTGGCAATAAAATATCGGTAAGTGATGTCTGTTGTGTTAGCCAGCACTCCATGTGTCATGTGACAAAGCTCAGTAGCTATTTTGTGTCGTTTGCATTGTAAAGCATGGATCCATTGCAGCAATCCAAAAAACGGCCATCATCTGGCAGAGGAGTAGGGTTTTCGGATTTTGCTAACAAATCCGGGAACAGCGATGCCGTCACGGAGACCTCTGACATGCAAAGCGATGTCAGCAGCAATTCGCCACCGTTGAAGTACGATCGAACGGACGGTATGAGCTTACACCGTGTTTGCAGATACTTCAGTGATCCGATGAATAACAAAGTCGCCGGAGTTATTTATATTTAAAATGAGAGACTGTACAAAGTGAACTTATCGCAGACTTTTGACGAAGTATAAGATATTTGCAGCGTCGCCTGTCGTTTCGGATCATATTTCACGGTCAGAGCGAAGGACTCAATCAGTTCGAACTAAGAGCGGTAGGTCGTGGTTTACTTCCTTGTCTCCCCAGTGATTTTCCTACATTTCTTTTTCTTCTGTTTGAAATTGCGGGTTATGGCCTTAGAAGTAGTGCAGGCTCATTTACTGTCCTAGTGACCTTCTCTTTGGGTATGATTTTGACTTTTTCTGGTGGTCTTGCGCAAAATCCGGATAGCTTAGGCTTTGCGACTGGCGACATTATTCGCCTACTCGTTCGGCGCTCGCTAAGCCAGGCTGGGTTCGACCCAGTTTCTTATTGTGATTCACGACGACAAGTTTGACTATCGTAGTTTCTTATGAGGGCTGGGTCTATTACCTACACTCGTGGATTGGCAGGGAGGGGGGGGG
>JARK01000516.1:16558-33721 GCA_000688135.1 Ancylostoma ceylanicum
GGGGGGGGGGTTGATCTTTCCAAGGGTTCAATCATCAGAATAAAAAATTCAGATCAAAGAAAGGTAACTATCGGAGTAAATGAGTTCAGTTATTCATTTTCTTTGTCTCATTGTTAACTCATTTTGATGCAGTGTTCTCCTGCTTAGTGCAGTTTCTGTGAATTTATTAACTTTCCAGTAAATCCACCACCAGTTAGCGGTGTTTCGTCGACTGGACGTAAATCGTTTTTGAAGTCGTTATTCTTCGGAAGTGGATCAAGTTCGTCACAAAATCGTCGGGCTCCGATCAACCAACTGGCACAGTGTCAATATTTTGTCCCACTTGAGAAGGAGGCAATACGCAGGTGAGGGGGATGCTTTTGTACAGACTATTTTTGTTTGTTCATCTTTTCGAAATAGTAGTCTTCACGAGTAGGTGTTTTGTTTGCGTCTGCGTATAGTTTTTTTTTTCCGATTTTTCCCTTGTGCTTTCTCTCGAATTCCTTTTTTGTAGTGGACAAATACGGACTTATTTGGGTAGAGAAGATGGGGTGGCAGACGTTGGCTCTGCTCCCTCTCTCTGAAACGTCCGGCTAGAAATTTTGGCTTTTGCAAACTATATTTTTGAATTTCTGCCTTTAAAATCCAGGAAAAAATCCAGAAATCTGCTTTCTGTAATCCTTGCGTCTTTTTCTATAGTGTTTTCCTGACTACTGCTCCCTCACTTATGCTTCCTTTGGATAAACATCCCACCACGCCGGCAACTTTCACTAGACGCTTTCCGAGGCAGCCGCGTACTGACGGCTTGTGCTCATTTATCTTCCGCTCAGGAACTGATCCGTGTTGAGGTGGAGCGGAATAGCACCGCATCGTTTCGAGTGTTTCCCCATTGCATACACCACATTCTGACTAGTCACCAAGGTGACGCTGTGAGCTATTTTCGGCGTCTTGCCCTTTTACGGAATCACCCAACGATTTTAGCTAGATTCCGCAGAGAAATCTGAGGATTTATTCTTCGTATCACGGATGTCTCTTTGTTTATGGTTTGTTTTTTTTGGTGTTGTGGATGTTCTAGAGCTGGCTTGAATTTTTCTAGGAATTCGGGCCAATTTTTTAGGATTATGTTTTTATGGATGAACGCCTTTGAATGCTGTCAGATTTATCGTTTTATTTCAGTTCCAAATCCGCGTTCGAGATCGGTTCACCTTTGAATAAGGCGCGACCTAGTGACTGGTCCAAGAAGCACGACAATTCTATGAGCACCTTCAAGCCAAGCTACGAAGAAGGTTGGATGTTATCTTTGAGGTTTATGGTAGAGTATTGACCGAATAAATATCTAATAAATTTGGTTAGTTTGGTCAAAATTCAAAAATCCTACTAAAAAGTCAAATATTCCGAGAACAAAAGGCTTCACGGCCCTTACTTTCTTTCACACAATGATGTTGACGTCCTCTTCTCCTGAACATTTCAACTTTCTGGCTTATTCGAAACCGAATTTTCGAATATCGAATGTATCCAATACATTATTCGATCAACACACTAGTTTATAGTTATGAGATGAGTAGTTGGGCGACCAAGCCGATTTAACATTTTCTGGAGACTACTATTCGTGAAGCTTCTATAACCTTTTTGTTGCTAATTTTCATATGAGCTGATATGGCCTGTGTAGTTTCCTTTTGGTTATGTTTATCCACAATCATGGATTTAATCATCGAACTAGTCCATTGAAATTCCTTTGTTTGCATTTGGTTTCAAATCCGAATTGATTGCTGGAACGGTTTTCTAATCGTCCGTGCTATTTTAGTGGTGATGTCGGCTCGAGTTTGCCCGCTGCCAATGCGTCGAGAACGCAGTGACCTCTGTGCGTCGTCGGTTATGCGATTGGCAAAACACACGGAACGTAGTCCAGGACCCACCTGCACAATGAGCACCGGCTTGAGATCCATACAAGAGCCGCCGAAACGACAACCACTCAGGCCGCCGGACACCATCCGTGACCCGATGATGATTAACAATTGTTTGGATGAATTGAGGAGGAGAAGGTGGGTGGAGAATATCTGCTTAGTTCATGGATTCATTTTTTATGTAAAAAATATTCTTTATCCGTTTGAAAATTTTCCGCCCTTTGGAATTTGATATCTGTTAGATCTGTAGATGTTCTCTGATCCAGGATCTCAGCCTCATATTGTCTCAGAGACTTCACAGTTGAGGGTTTTGCTAGGCGTAAGAAAAGTGATGATGATAGAACAGTTGTCATACCCATCAGGACGTAGCGATAATGTTGGTACAATGTCAAGCGAACGAAAAAGTGCTCCAGGTGCTTATGTGAGGCCTGCTTCACGAAGACTTCGGAGGGAAGATGACGATTTAGTAATGAGGAAAACACGGTTTTCTTTGAGAGAATCATGGAAAGTAAGATCATGTAATAGCAGAGAGCTCTTTCATTTATGTACTTAAATTATTGAAGGAACAACTTAATTCTCCCTATTTATTGTCGTAGGTGTCACTCATTTCTTAAGATTTGTTCAAAAAATTCCCTTTGATTCTACGGCTTCATCGTCCTTCCTTCCTATTCCAACTTTTATCCAGGTTAATGTGATGAAGATTTGGGAAAATAAGAATTTTCCCATGTCTCTCTGTGCCCTCTGGGAAAGTTTTCACATGAAAATAGCACTTAAGCATTCGCAACTCGAACATGGACTTGCGCTTTGCAAGCAGCCAGCTGCACCTAAATTTAGGACAAGGCGCAAAAAATGCGAGCCAGCTGCCCTGTTTTCGTGAAATCGATCTGGTTTCTCGATAGCATTAGATTTGGAATGTGGTCAACATCCAGAAAAAAGGGATTTCTGTGTTGTAGGAATCTAGAACTTGGAGATTTCAAGAAATTTTCTGGAAATGAATTGGGTCATCCTATTTTTCGGCGCATGAAGAAAAAGTAAGAGTAAAAGTAACAAAGGTAGTGACTGCAAAAACTAAAGTGTTCATAACTTGCTGTGAAAGCCTATTCAAATGGAAATTGTCTCTTTCTAATTAGGTGAAATATGTGGCAAAAGCTATTGATTTTCCCTGCAAGTTTTCACTGCTAGTGTTAAAAAAATCCAGACGTTAACAGGTTTCTAAGTATGGAGCGTTGTACCGAGAAAGGGCAGCGTGACTCAGCTCTGTGATTGGCCGGTTGCGTAAACTGACCAATCGCCGGGCTTGGCTGCGCCATCCTTTCCAGGCAGAACACTCCGTAACCCAAGATACCTGTTGCGTTAACACATTTTCATCATCATTTTTCTAGTCAGTACTGAATCTTCTCCATATCAATTTTATTACATCTTAACGATTTAGGCTGCAATCAACGAATGAAATGTTGAATCCAACGGGAGAGACTCCCCGGAGCCCTTCTTCCAGCCCACATGTGTCTATGAGGTGTGCTTACAAACCTTCTTTTTTGTTATCCTTCAGTCTATTACTGTTGTAATCCTTAGACAACGCAACAATGTCGGGTCTAATATGAGAGACGATTCGGGATCGAATGCTATCACCGCCCGTGCATCCCGTCGTGATCATCGAATGTCCGTGCCGAACCTGTCGCCGGAACCGTCCAGCGTTGTTGTGCAATCGGCTAAAGCTCTCAGAGAAAAGCTGGGAAGAAATGGCGATGGAGAGCTCTCGGTGGGCAGCCCCGCCGCTAGCGTTTGTCCCGTATTGTGATACATATTCTATTTCAGACGATCAACGAGGGTTTGATCACTCCTGTTATACGTCGAAAACAATTCAATCAGCCGACAGCGCTGACGTGTAACGTCAGCGGCGCTACGTCGCACCCAAACAGCCCTAACGTCGGCCGCTTGACACATAACGCCAGCAACAGTAATTCCAAGAATGGCCCAGCGTCGCTAGTTACACGGGGGCGTGAAGCGCTAGAGGCATTGTTTGTCCAGCATCAGAAGACGTCCGCAGCCAAGAACGAGGGGCTTGGGAGGCGGTGAGTCCAGGATTTTTTTACTACCCTAGAACATTCTTATTGCATGGCAACTCCGTGTCTTATAGTGTTGAGCTATGAAGAGGAATTCCTGGAATAGGAAGTTTTTGAAGTTTTTTCTACATTACTAGCTGGAAATTTGCTGAACGGTGGTTTTTTTTTGTGGTCGTGGTAGGGATCATTCCTTAGTTTCTTAGGGGACCTTGAGTTACGATTTTCTTTCTTTCTTTCTTTCTTCCTCTTTTTTTCTCTATTTGGTTTATATAACTGGGCTTCAAATACGCTTTTCATGCTCATTTTGCTTGTTTTTCTGCCACACTTCAATTCTTTGAATGCGTGAGATTCTTGCGCCGGTTTTCATGGTGGACTGGTGCTCAAGTGTTTGTTTGATGCTAATTGTCCTTCGCTAATCCTAGCTCGTTGTGGAATTGCTCCTACTGCATCCTTTCTTGACTTGTTTGTTGTTATTTGTGCTTGTCCCAGCTTAGGCGTGACAGTTTTTTACTGGGTTTTATTTGCTCAGATAATGGGATTTAATTTTTTTTTTTGGGGCAAGCGTGAAAAAAGTAAGAAATCTTGCACTATTTTTGTTTTCAATCGTATTGGCTGCGGAGGGAAAATTTTTCCATCTTTTCCAAGGTTCACCACCATTCTTTTCGAAACACGGTGTGACGTAGTGGCGGGGGCTCCGCCTATACCTGTTTTAATCACTCTCATTTCCCTCATTACATGCCTTTTTCGGCGTATTTTTCCATGTCGAACCACGTCTCCATTTGTAGTGCCCTAGTTTCGTATGTGTCGCACTCATCTGTGCGAGACTTACGACTCCGCATTTTACGAGAGCACGGTCTGGAAGTTCGCAAAGGTTGCAGCTTCCAGGATTCTGTCATTTTTCACTCCTTGTAACTGCCAATTTCATGTGTTCTTTTTTTCATTTTTTGTCTGTGTCATTTGTTTTTTGAGATTATATATTGATACATGTGTCCCTAAAAAAGGCAGCGACCTCGTAGGTGAAAGACCATTGTGCGCAGATTAGTTATAGTCTGTACCACTTCGGAAGATAGTTGGGATGACGTCAGAGTGAGAAGGGGCGCGGGAAAGTGAGAAGGACTTGAGGAGGGAGTGAAGGAAAGTTGACAATATGCACAAATACTCAACTATCGGGTTTTACAGGGCATACTTTTGTAGGCCTCATCTCTTTCTGGTGCTTTCTGCTTGGCTTGGCAGCAGTAATGATATGATTTTGCCCCTTCCGACGAGGTTCTTCTGTTTTACGTCCAAGCGATAAGAATTCCGAGTAGAATTAATTTTTATATATCGGAGAAAATCGTTTTTGTCCTCAAGCAACTCCTGGAAAATTCCTAGGTAATTAGATGATTTTTCGGATGTCTGAAGAATTTTTTGAAAGTTACTGGTATCGGACAAGCACACTTTTCATTTTTCCCATTGAGATCTCGAATAGATCACTTTTCATCTTTCCCAGTGAGATCTCGAATAGATCATTTTTTTTTCAAAAATTCAACCATGCTAGAACTTTATTCTTTCCATTCTGGGGCCACTTTGGAGCCTGTGCGAGTCCATGACACATCCCAGACACGTCATTGAAGGGTTCACAAGGGCAGAGTATCAACATGCAGTTTGATGACAGTTTCATATAAACAATCGCCAAAAGAAACAAGGTGTTCGTCCGTGGGCGTTTGCTATGCGCTACGGAACGCTGCCCAAGTGCTCTTGTGCGTTAGGTGCTCGAGTGTTCCGGATCTCGTACGAAACGATTGTTCTTGGACCGGCATCACGCCCTGGAATCGCGCGTATCTGGCTGCTGTCCTGTCCAGCGTTTTTTCAGCGTTGACTAGCCTGTTGACCACTTGCAGAACAGCAACGGCGACGTCAGCTGCTCACCGGTTTTAAGCTCAAGTTTTCTCGTAGTCTTGAGCACTTGCGGTTCTTTGCGTCTTTAGCAACTTTTCCGATGTACGTCACTGTTTTTATTTTCGTTTAGTGGAATTGCGGTGGGTTTGCTTTTGTGTTGTAGGATTTCTGCATCGATTCTAACTATAATCCGGGCTCTGACTAGATTGTGCACTTTTCTGTTCACTGTATCCCTCGAATTTAACTTCTCTGCCTATCCTTCCATTGTTTTCTCTGCGCTACTTCCAGTTTACTGCAGGTAATATTTGTCTAACGATAGTGCCAATGGGAATTCGCGTTCAAAATTGTATGAGAATATTGAGCAGCAGAGATTTTGTGGATCAAGTGCTTCCGGTTTTTCTTCCGGCGATCCTGTTTCCGCGCAATGAAATCAAGCTATCCGATCGCCACCTTTTTCATAGTGCGCCGGGTGATTTGTTGCATAATTGCATAGCTTTTCGCCGCGATCATTCAATTTGCTTGTTGCTGATCGCTTCAATGTCGCATCGGCGTGTTTGTTAACTTGAGTTTGAGTTCTAACTACTTTTGGGATCCATAATTTTCACCTGTTGGTAACAAGTATACTAATAGTCTTTCGTATAATGTAACCGGAGTTCTCGTAAATTCGTTCGGTGAAATCGCACAAGGATGTTTAGGAAGGGTTTCTGGCGGTGAAGTATTTAAATTTTAAAAACGTCTTTACTCTTCATGGAATAGGGTTAGAAAATTGCTTCACCATGTTCTGCTTGCTTATGACATTTCTGGGTCGGCATGCGTCACTGGGTTTACCCAGGGTAATCACGCTTCTTCTTCTTCCCCTTAGCGTCTGTCCCGCGCATTCACGGGGTCCGCTTCAGGGTAATCACGCTGACGTCTGTAAATTTTCCCCGTAGTATGGAGACGTCAACAGCCCTGAGTAATCTCAGTGATGCATGCGGGACCCGGAGCGTCCCATAACTCTTGGCCGCTTTCTCTTCTTACTTTCGGCTGTTGCATTTTACCGTCGACCCGAGTAGACAATGAAGGGCAATTTATACTAGATGCATGCGTAAGTAACGCGACAGACGCACGCATCTATTTGCCAAGTATTTTTCATAAAGACCGGTCAACGCGGCATGTACACATTGAGTGAAAATATCGTGCGGCTGCCGTGAGGCCGCAAACTCTTACGTCTGTGCTTCGTCAGGACTGCTACTGAGATGCGTCAGGACTGCGACTGGGCCTATCCCTCATTGTATCGAAGCACGCAGGTGAAACGCACGCATCTAGTATAAATTGGTCTTGGATCTAGCGACTATCTACCAGAAACACGTTGCTTGGCCTGGTCAATTTTGAGGTGGGTTACGTGGCGATGCCTGAGACATTGCTCGGAATTTTTGGCTAGCCCTTCTTGCATGCTTAAAACATAGCTTTGCTTTTTGTAATTCGATTGAGGTCGGGAATATTTTTGGGACATGAAGAGAAGTGTTTCATATATTGGAAATTTGAATGAAAATGTTTGAATTGTGTGAAAAAAAAAGTTTTTAAAAAACACTTTTCGGTTAATGATCTACGTAGTGTTCTTCCATGTCATTGCGATTGACCTATCAGTTTCGCTCTACTCACGGTACTTCGCCTCGAAAGTTTCTTTTTTTTTTTCTCGTGAAATTGGTTGTGTAGTAGTACTCCATCCCAAAATATGAATATGATTTTGCGTCCTATATTTGTCGATTGCCACCTTCTACTGCCCCCCAAGCCTAGATTCAGGTTTCCATTTCACTACATTTAGATTCAGCTGCCAACCGCTCACAATCTTTGAGTTTCTTCTCCATGGAGCATTTGGAAGCGTTAGTCACGAGATTATGGTTTTCATAGGTGCAGCGCCGATTTGGGCCCGTCATGCGGTATTTGTTTTGCGTTGTCGTAAAAACGTAGTCCTGGACAACCTGGGAACAGTGGAATTTGAAGCTGGGAACGAAATGAAATCGTCGCGGAACCTATGTCTTATTAGGAATGCATAATGGAATGTTGCTGACTGCATTCCGCACGCTCTACTCACATTCCTCCGCTTTTCTTTTGCGTCTGTGCTTCGTTTCTTTATTATTTGTGAGAACCGGCGCCAGTACATATTACCGCCGTTACTACAATAGGGTTTGCATAGTACAGTAGTTCTGCTTCCTAGAATATTCACTCAGATTGAAGGTCTTTCCCTATGGAATAAGTTTTTCCAACGTGACATTTGAGAGGTGAATGAGCTGGAAAATAGAATTTCCCAGTTCACTTCACCTTTCCCGCACTTCTCACATTCCATCCAGCGAATCCATCACCAATTCTGAATTCGGGCTGCGCGTGCCTGTCACATGTCGACACTGTTCCACGCTATTCATTGAGTCCCTGAGCGAAGCATGAGTTCTGAAGCGTTGCAGCAGTAAATGTTTGAATTTCGAATGCTACGATTGTTGTGCGTGTGACGTTTTGATGGATAGGATTCGGTATCGGCGAAGGCGCTTCCTTTGTCGAATTCACGGACGCTGTTTACGACCAGAAACGGTAGATGACAACAAGTGATAGCGATTTGCGTACGTACTTCGATTCTCTATGCTATGGAAATGACGTACGTGTCCGTTGCTGAATTTTTCTCGGCTATAATGCTGTTCCGGAAATGTGCGCCATGGAATATGCATTTTTAAGCGCGAATGCCATCCGTTTTGAATTCGGAAACCCCTCTGCTCTTGGCCAGGAGTGAAAATTCTTATTGAGATTTTCTGGGTTCTCTTGGTGCTTGATGTTCTTTACGGCGAACACTTAGCCTTTGTCCGGTATTCGTTACCCGGTCATTTTTGGCCCATCCGTTATCCTGGTCGTAATCCGTGCCTCGGAGAATCTCATATCCACTCATCCCGGCTCTGCACCCGTAGCTATGTAGTCTCATAGAACGGTCCGTTGAGGTTTCTGGGATGTGTCTTTTTTTTCCGGAGAGCTCGGAATGTACGAGTTTTACGGCGGAATTCGATAGATTCCGTTAGTTCTATCCCCATTTGCCGCTGAAACTGTGAAGGATTTCTCAGATGCATTAATTATACTTTTTCAGCCATTAAACTCGTCCAGTTCTTGAAAGTTGCGAACGATAGCCTTTCTGAGGACATTTATATTATTGTTTGTGGAGAACCTCAGGTGCATTCGAATAAGCGGATGATTCCCAGCTGCTCCTTTTAGCAGGAAAAAATTGACCACCCCTTTCTGAAGTTCTTTCACCTCTGAGCACTACAGCACGGCTTGCAGCAGTTCTTTTTGCTGCCACCTCGGCTAATCACAGCTTGTACGCTGGCAGGTGTGAAGCCAGGTGTTTTCCGCGTCTGTGATTGACGGGTTGCACTGCTGCGAGTATGTAATAGTGCATAATGCCTGGTTAGTGTAGCGATACAGCGGTTGTTTCCCTCTTTTCCTTGGTATTGGTTGCCTGTGGTTGATGATCGTGCTGCCTCAGTTCTTCGCCGCCTAAAAACGCTATCTTTGGCGTCATCTTTAGTACTTGAACTTCAATCGTATCCCGTATAATACCTTCTTTTTAACTCCCATTTTATAACTTCTCGAGAAGGATCCTGCTTCGATAGCTGCTTGACCTTGACTTCTTGGAGACGCTCTTTCCTTTCAAGTGAAACTTGTTACGTGTTCTTTATTTGGTTAGGTTAGTTAACAAGTTCCCTCTCTATGACTGTTCCACCTGCTCAGCCAGTGCCGACTGCGATCGTTCATTCTCTTCAACGAGAGTGGTGCCACCTCACTCGCCTCAAAACACTTGTCATGTTCGATTTATTTCTCCTGTCTTTCGTCTTTTTATCGTATGTTTTCGTCTTTTCTTAGTGTCATTATTTTCTTTTCCGCCGAATCCAACGACCTGTTGTTTGCTCACACACAACCCTGTGCATGTTCTTTTGTTTGCGCATGGCATTTTGCATTGCAAATCGTGGCAATCTGGCGGAAACATCTGTTTTGGTACCACCTGGGTGGTGGCACATTTGGATTGCTGTTCACCTTGGTCCTAATTGCTGTGAATAATGTCATGTGTTGAGAATTGAGTAGGTAAGCAAGTGCTGAAGCCTTTGCGAGTGATCCTGCGAGCAATCCCTCGTGAATTGTATGATAAAAGTAGGAAATAGGTAGCCGAAGTTAGAAAAAAGTAGAAATGATGCTTCCAGACCGTTACGAGTGACTTCTGCCTCTTTTTTACTTTTTGATCTGCCGAAAGAACCATGACTATATAATGGAAACTCTCGTGTCCGTGGCTTCTCAACATCTTGTAGTTTTTTTTTTCAAAGAAGTGCTGAAAAACCTTTTAAACTTTTCATTACAACAGCGCTTTCGCCGTTTTTTCTGATGTATCTTTTTCCACATCAGTCAAAGGAAACCTGCTCCTTCCCTTCAATATTTCAAAGGCTGGGAAGGCAATGCACTTTCTTCTGTCCGACCACCCGGCCTCTACTATCCTTCTCGGCTCGTTTTCAGCGACAGCACTTCTCTTTTACTTCCTACTTCATTGTTTATTGATTTCTGATGTAATTGTTGATTTAACAGCCATAACATTTTCGCACAAAGTATTAGAAAAAGCGCAAAACGACAGGAAATTTGGAGAGGGCTAATCAATAAGGTGGTAATGTTTTTGTTTTTATGGAAGCAGTTTTATCCAGAAACATGTATTTTTTCCGCGGTAATTTGACGGGGTTAAAGTTGCCCTGGTGGATGGCCCATTCTCTCCTTTTTATTTTTCTTTTTTGTCTCATTTTTTTTTACTTTTTTTTAAAATTGTATTGGTCAACATGAGCAAACTTTCTGTGTCCTCAGTCTGGCCACCAGGGGTCCATTGTTGCTTTTTTCTGTAAATTACCCGTGTTTCCTGTAGAAATTTGAAGTTAATGAGAGGCTTGTGACGTTGCACAAGCCGTTCATCTGTCACGCGATGCTATAATTATGTTTGGAGTGGCTAGGATGCGATTTGAACACGGATTTCAAAGGGGGAGGGCGCGTGCTGTGCCTGTGTTCATGCTTGATTGCGTGCATTAATTGGTGGTTGTGCTTTTAGGCCTATTAATATTGGCCTCCCTATGTACCCTCATTACGTGATGTTAATTAAGGCGCGGCCTTCCCGATTTTCGTGGATAATGCGCTTGGAATTCAATTGGTTTTCTTAGCTCTGTTCTTTGGGATGTTTTATGAGGATATTCAGATTCTAAGTGGTTTTATAGCTTCTTCTGAGGAATAATTACGTCTCTTCGTTATGAGAAGGACCTCATCCCATTGTATTGGTGGTACAATGAGCTCTGACGCGTCTAATTTCACGCTTCGTACTCCTGAATAGGGGGAAACCTGGCCTTCCGCCGCGATTCTGCCACCGTTCCTTCTGCCTATTCTTCTTCTTACGCCTCTCTCACATTTGCCGTAATTTATCGCAAGGTCGCGTTTTGGTCGTGGACGCATCCGCATATTACGAACCGCAATGCAAACATTTATAATTACGTCCCGTCTGTCTGGTCCTCAGTCAGTCCTTTCTCTGTATGGGCGCGATCTTACAGCTGTTGGTTTGATTCATGGATACATGCCCTTTCCTAACAATAAGTAAGGAAATAATTTCTGATCCGTGAAAGATCCAGCGCCCGTATCCAATATACTTAATTCGGATAAAAGCGCTCTAGCGGATATGTTAGCGTGGTTTAAAGGATCTGCTATTTAATGAAGGCATATCCGCGGACATGCGAATTCATTCTTTTCACTGCTGGTTATCTTTATCCGGTTGAATTCCACTTAATAACGACCTATGATCTACTCCATCTTCAATTTGTGTTCATTCTCGCCACAACACCACACTTCCATAAGAAATGAACACGTGGATGGATGTGTTATACTGGATAGCAGAGTGGATAAAACCAGTGGAAATGAAGATATACCCGCCGTGTTTTCCCTACCATGGTTAAATATATTGGATACGGATCCATGGAGTTCAATTTATTCGTCTTAATGATTTTGCTTATATCCTTGTGTAACCTCAATCATTTCGAATGATCATATGACTTAGTGGCTTCTAATTCGGCGAAATTGGTGGAGGGCGACTGAAAATGATGGAATTCAAGTTGTTATGAACTAAAATTCGGTATTTTAGTCGTTGCCAGTTTTCCTGTTGTGCAAATATTTTTCTTTTCATTGTCATTGTGTTTTTCTGCTGTCCTGAACTATTTTTTTTTTTTGGTTTTGTAGTTCGATTTCTTTACGAATCGACACCGACTGTTTTTCTAGCAACTTGCTGCTCATTTTTAGTTTTCGCCCCTTCAATGTTTTTCTTCATTCGAACTCCGAGTTGAGCGTAAAAATTTCTTTCTGTAGCATTCCTTGGAAATTTTCTTGTCCTAGGTCTGCGCCTTCCATGGGACCTATCCTTGAGGGTGTTTTTCTGCGGTCTTTTTTTTTAGCTTTTGAGCTTTACAGAGCTATGAAAAGATCTTACTTGTCATCAAGTTTTCTCAGGTTTACAGCAGAGTTTTCTGCAGAATCGCTAGTCTTTTCTTCCACGATCGATTTCTCTCATTGCCCAGCATCTTCCTTGGATAGTGTTTTCACAGAAACATAATTGCATTCAATAGGAATAGGCCTCCAGATTCTTCTGCAGTGATCTCTTAATTTCCCACATATGTATTGTTCGTGCTGGTTTTTACCCGATTCCCCTAATGGAGCGACGCAAAAACTGTGTCCTGGATATTTCTCACGATCGTAGGGTGAACAGATGTCGTACAGCTTCGGTACTTCATTAAGTGAAATGTCCGTTCACTGCTGACCTCCTCATCCCCGCCGATCCTGCATTGGTGTCGGATTACGCATCGCCTCCAGCTCATTCGACGACCGTCGCGCTTCGGTGGCTGCCTAACGAGTAACAGCGGGCGCTTATAAGTTTACGACCCATGTGTTAAATGCCGACGGCATTGACCGAGCGCACTGCCTGCGTGGAATGTGCACTTTTACTAATCGTGACCCCTAACGAGTTTCCTTCTCTGTGGAGGACCTTCGTTTACCCGACTCGTCCACCAGTTCCATCTCCAATTGTGGTTGGGTAGCGTCATTCATGCGAAATAGGCGTTTGTTTGCTATTCGCACTTGTCGAGATGGTGGTGGTGGAGGTAACACGACGCCCGAATCCACCCAAGCAACCGCCTCTCTCTGGCCTAGTATCGTCGGATTGTGTTACAGCTTCTTTAGTAGGGCCCTGCAGACATCTGTCAGTGAATTGTTTGCGGTTCTAAATATTCTCCCCCGGTGCTAGCCAGGATTTTCCCATGGTTGCCTGACAATTTGCACTGGAACTGTGGGTTTTTGACCACAGGTGAAATGGGGTGATTAGGTGAAATGAGTTCCCGGACCAAATTGTGCCTCTTCCTCGCCTCCCCCTCTCTCTCGTAGCCGCCACCAACGTGCGCGGAACACTTGCAGCAATTTGTCTTCACTCCCCATTGACCCTATTCCGGCATTATGCGCCCCGGCGAGCTGCGGTTGATCCCAGTTTTACAGTCAGTTATCGATTGTATGGTGATGTTATGGTTAGCGGCTGGTTCAATGTGAAGATAGACTTTTCTCTCCTTTTCTCTCTCATCTGCACCGTCTTGCATACAGTGCTGACCTTCATGTTCGTGCGAATTAAATGGTAGTTGTTTGCAAAGACGTGCGCGTCCTTGCGACGGATTATTAGTGAGGAGATTAAATGCTAAGCGTTCTTTTCGTGGGAAGGTGTGCCTATTTCGTGTCGTACGTCCAATATCGATGAGATACTTCTTGAGCCTTTTATTTTGGCATCTTTTTCCTTACTGTTGTAATTCCTATACTTTTCTGGATCTCATAAATGCCTCAGGAACACCTATTCTTTTTCTGGAAAGCGATCAAATTCGTGTATAGGATTGCCCATGTTTTCTAAGCTCACCTCTGAGCCATATAGTCTAGGCAGTGATTTTCTTCGCCTCGTACACTCGGCCTCATCGTGAACGAATCGCGGCGAGAGTCGTTCAGTGTTGTGGCAGTTATTTGATGCGTACGAGACTACCTTACACTGGCACCCACTCCGGCTGTTCCGGTCATATCATTTCACTTATCCGGCGCTTTTCATTCGGAAATGCTACATCGATGCGACATACGACTTGATGCAAACTCTTTTTCGTGGATTCTCTAATTAAATTCTTCTTTTTATCCAAATTTCATTGCAATTCCATTTGCAAATTCGTGAAGCGTTCCAGTCGCGTTTCTATTTTTACTGAGCGGAATGAGCTTTGATCATTTTATGGCTTAGATATGGTCTGCATCCTCATTT
Organism: Ancylostoma ceylanicum; assembly: GCA_000688135.1. Classification (NCBI taxonomy): domain Eukaryota; kingdom Metazoa; phylum Nematoda; class Chromadorea; order Rhabditida; family Ancylostomatidae; genus Ancylostoma; species Ancylostoma ceylanicum. The sequence continues at coordinate 30,742 of JARK01000516.1, forward strand.
CTTGTTTCTTTTTCTATTTTTTATTCTGGGAATATGGCTTAGTTTCCTCCCATCTTTTCAAATCAAAGGTTTGAATTTAGTTTCGATTTCAGTTTGGGGCCGCATGCATCATTGAGATTACCTAGGGTAACCATGTCGACAGTGGCTAAAATCACCTTAAGTTGGGCTTCGTTAACTCGGGCGTCGACACGTTTACCCTGGATGACAGCAGTGGTGCATCTGGGCTTTGAAATAATGGAATTCTATTCCGCAGAATATTGTAATTTCATTAAAATGATGCTGGTTGAATCCTCTGGTAATGTCAGTCATAGTTCCACTGGGAAACATGGCTTGGGCTCGGATGCATTATTGGAAGGATGGGTAATCTCATTTCCATGGGTATGATCACCCATGGGTTGCAGCTGGTTATAAACAACGTCACGTAAGGGTAAACATTTTGACAGGGGCCAGGTGGAGGGTAAATTTGGGCGCTTTGATAGGTTTACCATGGCTAACCTCGATGTTGCATCCGAGCCATGTTCAGTCTTGATTCCTTGATTATTTCGGTGTTACCTATTCCGAATGCGTAAGCTCATCACAGGGCAAACCGTGGACGCTATACTTACATTATGTCCTCATTTTTGTCCTTATCCTCACTATAACAAGCCAGACCTCTATCACCGAAATTATCTTGAATTCCATTGCTACGTAGAGTTTTGATAGTTAGATATTTTGAATGATGGCACCATTTCCATTCCATGTCATTTAAATTTTATAGAATTTTGTGGTTAAGTTGGTTTTTATTAGGGCTGACGTCATTTCAGTTGCTAGTCTCACTTAATTGTGTGAATAAGGTTGTGTAGAAAATCAGATACAAGAAAAATTTAGAATTTAAAGAAAATTTAGGAGTTTTATAAGCTTTATATGACTGCTTCCACTATTTGCACCGCCTCTTCGAGCTCAATCCTATAAGTCTCGCTATAGTGCTCATAAATTTTTAATGATCTAATTTTATCAGTTTATCCCTACCTGATTTCAGATTCAACAGTGAACGTGTACGTAGCGGACGCGAAAGCGAACTCGCTTGGCGTCGAGCGAATCACTGTAGTCCTGAGAAGAAGCCTGGAGTTGGACATACGTCTCCTTCGAAGCGTGGCTCGTGCTTCTTCGCAAATCAACCCAGTTCAAGCTGGTCGGCTATTAATTCGGAGCTGAAGAGCAAGCAGAAGATTGCCAAGGTCTGTGGTTTTTTTTTCTGTTTTTTATTTTATATTCTCCTTACCATCTTGTTTCCTTCATTTTAAACTACGTTCGCTTTCTCGACGCAACTCCTAGCTAAAGTCTTTTTTTTTTCCTGGATTTTGTTGTCTCTTGACTTGTCCATGAGAACCCCAGTCATTCCTGAAGATTCAAATGTTTTCCTTTGGGAGCCCCCGTGGCTGCCTCAATACATATTTGCAATTTATGAAAAAGAATTAAGCAAACCACGCTTCCAGCCACAATGCAACATTCTTTTCATAGTTTTCTTTTCTTTTCTTCTTGTGTGTCGTCACCACTCGATAGCGATCCTTTCGCTTGCTGCGCTGGTCATTCAACGTGCACTGAGCTGATTGAATAGGGTAAGGTGTGGTAGCTATTGTTAATGGAACAGATTACGTTGCTAATGGTAGCGTAATTACGTAATCTAGGAGCAAGCTGCGCCAATATGTGGTATGGGTGGGAGGCCTACGAGAAGTACGTAGGAACTCTTGGTAGTTTTCCTTGCCTGTTCCTAATTGTTTAAGAATCTCTAAAAGAATCCAGGGGTTCTCTACTTTCTGATTTTTTGAGATTTTCATGTTTCCAGCTCCTGTTATTTTTGAATATTAGGATGAGGATCTAACCATAGATTGCATGAGCTGCAGCTGCGCCTCCTGCCACTGGTCGACCAATCTCTCTAGCTAGCAATAACTAGTCGCTCTCTAGATATACGTAATTGCATCAGCTAAAACGTATTTTTTGTACGTATTCCTCACGCTTTCACCTACACTTCCCCAAAAAAATATTTAAAAACCGAAGTAATGTGAGCTTCTTGCTGCACTGAAAAATGAGAATTTATAGTTCAATGCATAAGATCTTGTCTTATACATAGGTTGTTATACTTACTGATTTATTGCTTCTTATAGTGTCCAACGAAGACAATAATCTCAAATTTTTGTGACAGTAACAAACAGTTCTTTTTGATTACCTTTTAGCTCTGTTCCAGGATTATATTATAAAAAGTAGTGATTATCTTCATAGGTCATGCGCTAGTCTTCGCGAATACGCTTAAAACCATTTCTTTCTTGGAAAAATAGCGCCATTATTACATTTTGCTGAAAAGTTCAACTTTTGGAAGCGCTTGATTTTTTATTCTTATTTGTCTTAATTTAGATAACTATTTGTTTGGTCCTGGTTAACCCCAAGCATAGCGTTGGTTTAGTTTGGTAACAACTCCAGTAGTGCGCTCGTAGAAAAACTGCTTTGGGAGTTAAGAAGCAGGAAACTTCAGTATTTCTTTCCTATGGAATTTCGCAATTACTCTTTTTCATTTTGAATTTATTCCTGACGTTCCAGGATCTAAGATTTTTAGAGGAGGAAAAATTGAATTCCACAAAAGATTATGTGTCACTTCACATGTTCAAAGAAATGACATTGTCAGCTTTTTTCTGCGCTGGAAAGGAGCACAAATTTGCCCTTAATTTCCCAGGAAATCATCAGGAAAACTTTCGCTCTAATTGAAATTTATACTGCTTAGTAGAACGTTCATCCAGAACCAGTTGCAGCTATGACGGAGCTGCATACCTGAACGATTGGATAGCATCGTTGGCCTGTTTGATAGTTGCAATTCCAGCTGCAGTGGTTATAAAACGGTAGAAAGGAACCAGTATCGTTTTTTTTTTCTTTGAAAGGGCTATGTGGGCCCAATCTGAGGAATTGTTTTTCTTCGATACTTGTTTTTTTTTTTTTTTTTTTTTTTTTT
>JARK01000517.1:0-27989 GCA_000688135.1 Ancylostoma ceylanicum
GAGGCCGAAACGTTAGCCCAATAAAGTCTGTATACCAATCTTGGTCAAGGCTCCAACGAAATTGCCACGGTACTCGTGGATCTAGTACTGGCCGAGTTGAAAGGCAACGAAGTTTTCGTATATATTGACGATATATTAGTTGCTACAGAGACCGAAGACCGGCACTACGAAGTACTCAGAAACGTTTTCTTAGCATTCAGAACGGCCAATCTAAAACTCAAATCGAAGAAATGTTCATTATTAGAAAAGCGTGTTGCTTTCCTAGGACAAGTTCTCGACGAAAACGGAGTCAGAATTGATCCAGATAAAGTGGAGAAAGTGAAAAACTACCCACGTCCAACAAATTTAGCGGAAATTCGAACATTTCTAGGAATGTGTGGATACTACAGAAAGTTCATACTAAATTTCTCAAAGATTGCCAAACCACTTTATGACAACTATAAGCAAATAGATTGACAAGCACTCGTGTACCATTTAAATGGCATGAAGAACACGAAAAAGCATTCAAAAACCTAAAAACTACTGGGACAACCCGACGTGCATGCCGCTCAGACAGGAGAAAAACCTTATATCATATACACAGACGCGAGTAATCGAGGAGTTGGAACAGTTCTCTGTCAAGATGGAGAGGACAAACTACTACATCCACTCTATTTTGCATCAAAGGAGGATTTTGAGGATTTTGGACCACTTCGCCTCGAGAGTTCACTTCTCCTCGGGAGTTATGCTATTGAACCAACTGCACTGTATATTCCAATGCCAGTAGCGCCGCTGCTACGGCATACGCGCTCTCAAACGAGAAGACTCTGTATTCTCTCGATTATGATGGTAACTGTGAACTCGGTTACGGCTTGAATCTCGTCGTTGGGAAATTTGCAGAACCTGTCAACGATAATTTTACTGCCAGGGCAATTTTTTGTTCTTTTAATTTGAACTTTTCTACCGATTTTAGAGTCTCAGGCACTCGCGCCGGCCGAGCGGCTCGCGAGTACCGGCCGAGCGGCCACCGGAAAACCGGCCCGGCCGGTTTTGGATGTACCGCTCGGCCGGAGATCGCCCGCCGCTCGGCCGGAAGGTTTCAATTCACGTTAGCTCTGTTAGGTCCACGTGGATTCGGAGTTCGCTTCCAGCCAAAGTACCTGTACGAGAACAAAAACCACCCATGCAAGAAAATAAAACGATTCTGCCTTTGGTTCCGCGTCGTTTTACTTGCCGGGATCCGAACCTACCTCACCATCTTTCTTCACTGACTTGTAGTCCACTGCGTAACCCACTCGGCCATCCNGAACCACCCATGCAAAAAAAATAAAACAATTCTGCCTTTGGTTCCTCGTCGTTTTACTTGAAGGGATCCGAATCTACCTCACCATCGTTCCTCACTGACTTGTAGTCCACTGCGTAACCCACTCGGCCATCCGTGCTGCCATGCAGGGACTCTATCACTCTAGTAGTAGCTTCATTTTCAATGAGCTCATCATACATATTACCGCTATGCTGGTCTACATGCTGAGCTTGTGGAAACCTAGCGTGCCTGGTTTGGGGTTAACCTCGGGGTACCATTGATTGAGAATGAATATAATATGTGATTATGTGTTTCGTCAAAAAAAAAACTAAAACCAAAAGATATTGCTTCCTCTTCCTAATATAATACAAACACTGTTGCATTCGTTTGATGGATCTTTCTTTCACATCATAAGATGATGCACTATATTGTAAAATACTGAACAGAAAATTTTTCTTCTTATTTGTTGGAAAATAAAATAGTATACCGAGATTAAAAATAATTTCTTGCAATAACTTCCATCGTTCTTCTACCAGAAGATCTCGCGTATTCTTCCATCCCCTCTTGTTCCAGGTCACTATCGTTATCCTCGTTATCCTCCTATTCTTCTTCCTCACCAAAATCAGGCTCGAATAGTCTAACGGCCACATTCCTCAGGCAAATTGCCGTTGCAATCGATTTTGGTGCTCTTTCGGGACTATACCTACCATAAGGAAGAAATAGTGAGAATAAATCAACTCAATTACTATAGCTTGATTGCCCAACCTCAGCGTTGCATGCAGAGCATGGAATTGCCGCATGAGCTGTCCAAAACTTTATTCTACACAGCTTCCAAACTTACATATGGCCTTATGATAATTACGCTCTGCAAATTTCAATTATAATTTTCACAAAGGCTATTCCAGGGTTGTATTAGGTGTTAATATAAGTCCTTGCGCTTTTTTTCAGATGCACTTTTCTCCACCTATTTGTTATCCTTAAGGTACAGTTCATATACTATTCGGAAGCGCTAATCTTCCTCTAGAAGAATTTTATGAGCATTTTTGGTAATCTGACAGTTTGCTTGAGCTTCGAGCCTGCGAAATGAAGCAATGAGTCAATGAAAAACAGCGCAACCGACAGGTGGCAATCAGCTAAAGCACGAAAGGCCATCAGAACTGACCAAACGACCTGTGCTAAGTATGAAAAAAAACACTTTGCTTGAAATGGTTGGTCATCAGCGATTTTCGATGCTCAAGGAAGACATATTTGATCTTAATGACACCAATCACTTCGACCAAACAGATTTTCGTCGAGAGGACCCGGGAACTGCCCCATGTGAATCGTATGGTCTAGATAGACGTAATAACTCTCGAAGCTATCAAATAACTGGGGTGATTCTCCATTCGCACGGGTCTAACCATCTTACCCCATGATACCGTCATACCCCACCCTCGCCATCATCGCCAAGCTGGTCCTCCAACGCTTCCACTGGTAGTGTACTTCCGCGTTTATATTTTACAGAGCTTCCGCGTTCAAACAGTATCGGACGCTTTTTGGTCCCTATTGAATACAAGGAGAAAATGGTGTTTTCCTCGAATTGGGGTTATTCTTCTTAAGCCTAAAAATCAAGTAATTCAATGGTTCTGTGAGAACGCATGATGATATTATTATATGTAGAGGAAGAAATGAGCTTCAACAGGTATAGAACATGTTAGGGAAAAATGGCAATAGGGCGGAGAAAATTGCAACTGAAAAAAGCGCAAGGACTTATGTTAACACCTAATAAAATATAAAATAAAATAATATAAATAAGTTGTCGTTAATGTAAAAGGGCACCGTGTGTGTGGTGTGTGTATATGTGTGTGGGATGTATGCGGCCTGGCAACCTTTCCAGGCCGATTTCGCCAATCTGAGCGCCGGCGCACCTATAAGGCAGAGTCGGAACCGTCCCAGGACGATTTCGCCAATCTGACCGCCGGCGCACCCATTACGCCATGTTGGACCTGTCCCAGGCCGATATCGTCAATCTGAGCGCCGGCGCACCCACTCCGCCACACTGGACCCGTCCCATGTTGATTTTGCGAAATTGAGCACCGGCGCACCCACAGCGCCATGTTGGACCTGTCCCATGCCGATATCACCAATCTGAGCGCCGGCGCACCCATATAGTAAAAATGAGATCAAACGAAGTGAAAGGAGAATCTCCGGGTACTCCGTACCAGCTCATCTTAGTGCTGGTACGATCGGAAGCTCTCAGGAACCTTATCCGGAAGCTACTTCCCGGCCCGATACTTCTTAGCTACCGAAAATTCGTGAGCGGTGTCTCGGGAATTTCTCAGGAAGCTGGCCGGTACCGGTCACGATATCGCGATCGAATTCCAGGAAGCTGCCGGGTAGGGTACCTATCGGCCATTCCAGCACTTTCGTGCATACCACCCCTGGTTTACGCAGCGCAGTTTTGCAAAAAATGGTCAAAAAAATGGCACCAATTTTTGGGGATCAAACTGTGAAAAATTTGTTCATCGAGCCACTTCACCTTGTCGTATTGCCTTGAACACCTGAATAATATAGGGTTACGAACGCCAAACCTTGCCGCATACACAGGCATAGTTTCACTCCTATCCGCTCAAGCCACAGCTTCCAACGCATCATAATCCAGGTTCATCACAACGCTCACTTTGCAGGTTTATATCTCCAGGAAGAAATTTCTCAAAACATCGGTCTCCCGTTCATTTATTAGCCACTCCCTTTCCAAATATTTCTAGGGTATATTGAATTGTCCTCACTTTACAGGCTCCGTGATGGAATCCATATTCCGAAATGATACGATTTTTTGTCTTTTAGTCGTTTCACAGAAGTTCCTCTCAAACAAAAATTTTAAAGTTCGTCAGAAATTAAATAGGTGGTTTTGAGAGAGGAAGAATGTACCTTCATAATGGAAAGAAAGATGAGAGTGGACCCAGAGAAACCTCGAAGATACCAGCTGTCAAACTGACCTCTCAAAAAATCAGACATTTCATACTTGACGACCTAATATCTAAATTCCGTGCGTCATAACCGCGAAGTGTGCGAAAAGAGAAAAATAAAGTTTTGAAAACCAGAGTTGTTACCGTGGGCTCAAAAATTGGGTACTAAGGTTATTTTAGGTGTTGATCACAATGGTACTAGAGGGAAAATCCCGTGGTCAGAGGAAAAGCCGAGGGTGGGAAATTCCGGGGGTGTCCTATAATTATGAAACGCACTGTATGTACATGGCACGAGATCAGAGGGCGGACGTCTGTCGGCGGAATTGGTGTACTGTCGATGGCCATCAGGCCTGGAAGCGGACGGAGCCAGAAGGTGCGGTGAGGGACTGCAGGATGGCTCCTGAGAGCCTCGGTCGTAGTTGAGTGAAGAAGCCGCTCGGAGCCCCATTTTATTTTGCAGCTGGCCACGCCTCCTGCAATCAGAGGGATACATCTTGCTACATTCGGTATCGATTGGGAGAAACTAACTCTAGAAACCCTAAACCCTTACACTATGAGATTAAGTATATGGTGAAGAATGTATGTGGTGAGGTGGTAGTCGAGAAATACTAAACATCCTATTACCAAAATAAATGCTAATGATTTCGATTTAAGCGATTAGTAGAAGATTCCATAGATTGGAATATTCGACTTGTTACAAGTATCCAAGTTTCCGAATAATTCGGAAATCAGGAATTTTCAAGTATTCGAAATATGTATCAATGGAATATTCGACTTGTTACAAGTATCCAAGTTTTCGAATAATTCGGAAATCAGGAATTTTCAAGTATTCGAAATATGTATCAACAAAGAACAATCATTTTGAGGTGTTCGAATTTCTGAGTTATTCGACTAATGCGTTTTCGAATGTATGAACGACTGGATAATCTGGCACCTTTGAATTTTTTGAAATACCCGAATAGATGCATGGTTAGAATGAGTCATTCATACCAAAGATGACGGATTTTTCGAGTGATTTTGGAGAATTGACGGATTATTCGATCTGAAAAATTTGTGTATAAGAACACTACCCTCATAAAGTTTCCCGATTTCTTCTACTTTCCGATTCAAAACGACCACTTTAATATACACAATGTGTAAATTTTGTGAACAGGATTCCATGATTCAATGCATAACCGGACAGTACAAATTACGGTGGACCGTACCTATAGTCAACTCCAAATGTCCGTAGACAAGAGTTGGGACCGCGGCGCGGTTTTCCTCCGCGTCTCTGCCCTGCATGCCACACTGAATCCGTGCAGCAGACAGGGAGAGACCCGCGCCGCGGCCCCAACTCTTGTCTACGGGCATTTGGAGTTGACTATATGTATTTTTCACGCTGGAAACTCACCGAAATGTTCTCATATGAGTCACTCACTGATTACAAATGTTAGGTTGATGCAGAAACAGCTATAGTCAACTCCAAATGTCCGCAGACAAGAGTTGGGACCGCGGCGCGGTTTTCCTCCGCGTCTCTGCCCTGCATGCCACACTGAATCCGTGCAGCAGACAGGGAGAGACCCGCGCCGCGGCCCCAACTCTTGTCTACGGGCATTTGGAGTTGACTATATGTATTTTTCACGCTGGAAACTCACCGAAATGTTCTCATATGAGTCACTCACTGATTACAAATGTTAGGTTGATGCAGAAACAGCTATAGTCAACTCCAAATGTCCGCAGACAAGAGTTGGGACCGCGGCGCGGTTTTCCTCCGCGTCTCTGCCCTGCATGCCACGCTGAATCCGTGCAGCAGACAGCGAGAGACCCGCGCCGCGGCCCCAACTCTTGTCTACGGACATTTGGAGTTGACTATACGTACGTTTTCCGTTGCATAATCTTCGCTGCAGAAAATTTCGAGGTTGTCTTATCACCGGTATGAAAAGCTGCACGTTGTTTCGTAGCGAATTTCATGCCTTTCAATTTTGTTAACTACATGGTTGCGCAAGTAATCGTCGTCAGACCACCCCTCCCTCGGCGAAGAACTATCCCTAAATATCCCTAATGCCCCTAATTATCCTTAGGCTGAAAAGGGCCGATATGTAGATACTGCACAAACTTAACGAACACCACATTTTTCTTTATTGATAGGCATGTTCCGCGCCTCAGTAATGAAGAAATTGCGAGCTAATCCTAGACTTTTTGGTGACTGCCAAAAAGTGAAGCAACACCGAGTGGAGACCACGATGAGTTTGTGGTAATCTGTGGCAAACATCATTGACAACAGCTCATTGAATCTATAGTCAACTCCAAATGTCCGCAGACAAGAGTTGGGACCGCGGCGCGGTTTTCCTCCGCGTCTCTGCCCTGCATGCCACGCTGAATCCGTGCAGCAGACAGCGAGAGACCCGCGCCGCGGCCCCAACTCTTGTCTACGGACATTTGGAGTTGACTATACGTGCGTTTTCCGTTGCATAATCTTCGCTGCAGAAAATTTCGAGGTTGTCTTATCACCGGTATGAAAAGCTGCACGTTGTTTCGTAGCGAATTTCATGCCTTTCAATTTTGTTAACTACATGGTTGCGCAAGTAATCGTCGTCAGACCACCCCTCCCTCGGCGAAGAACTATCCCTAAATATCCCTAATGCCCCTAATTATCCTTAGGCTGAAAAGGGCCGATATGTAGATACTGCACAAACTTAACGAACACCACATTTTTCTTTATTGATAGGCATGTTCCGCGCCTCAGTAATGAAGAAATTGCGAGCTAATCCTAGACTTTTTGGTGACTGCCAAAAAGTGAAGCAACACCGAGTGGAGACCACGATGAGTTTGTGGTAATCTGTGGCAAACATCATTGACAACAGCTCATTGAATCTATAGTCAACTCCAAATGTCCGCAGACAAGAGTTGGGACCGCGGCGCGGTTTTCCTCCGCGTCTCTGCCCTGCATGCCACGCTGAATCCGTGCAGCAGACAGCGAGAGACCCGCGCCGCGGCCCCAACTCTTGTCTACGGACATTTGGAGTTGACTATACCTAATCTAATGAGTACCATAATTCTAAGAGCAAGTGACGTAGGAGTAAGTTTCATTATGTGAGCCAGGTGTTGATTAACAAAGCGGATCCTGTATCGCCACACAAGTTGTGCACCAGACAATCGAAAAAATCGATCAACTAGGTTAAGAAACTCTGCCCCATACATAGCAACCTACAAACCTCTCGCCAACTGTCCACCACTTCCTCGAGCATCTCGACGACTTCGTCTGGGAGAATTCATTTGGTGACCAAAAGGGTACCAGAATTGCCTTGCAGGCATTCGTTAATCCCAGGAGGACCAGTTCGAAATGCACGGTGATCCAAGAGCATTTACATACATACGTTATTGCTAAGGATTTGCGGATTACAACAGTTATTAGCTTCGTCGGAAAACTGACGCGATTTAAGAAGTTTGAAAATAAAGCCTTGAAAACGCGCATTATTTCTTCTCAATCTAATGTAACACCCGCTTCGTACTGTAAAGCAGTATTGTGAGCTCTTTGAAGATAAACTGTAGGTACCGTAGATCAATGACACATTCCTGAGTATTCGAAGTCTGCTCAATGTTTGATATGATAGTACTCCATAATCCGTTTAATACTGCATTCCACAATTCCTCAGAAACGCGTCTGGATGCGAAATGGATCCCATATTCGCGATCAGCGTGCTACCTCCCTTTGTGAGACTCGAATGCGGAAAGCAGCATTTATAGAACATCGGAGTCCGATCCTGTCGGATAACAAATGATACGTATCGCTCCACGTCAGAGTCCGACACGTCGGATTCCGACGTGGATCGATGCGTATTTTGTTATCCGACGGGATCGTACTCCGACGCACAATGAATAACGCTGAAAATAGCTTTCCGTAGTTTCTGCAGTATGCATAACAACAGACTGCAACGTGCAAAAAAAACTCATATTCGTTGTCAACTCATTAGTTGTACCACTTCACACTAACCTCTTCGAAAGATAAAAGAACAAATTTGAGTTGCTCCAAGGTGACTCAAAATTCGGAACATGCATTGTCGCAATGTGTTAAAACTAAGTGAAAAAAAAACGGTAAATTCCTTTCTTACGTCTTTTGACCAGATCTGCATTAGGAACTCAAATCTATAAAATCTAGATATCATTATATATCATCTTAATTTCATTAAACCATTCTGAAAACACACTTGCTTTGAGTGCAGGTTCTGAGCCTTGCTGTTTTTCAGTGCTGCTCAACCAGAATTTAAAGTGGAAGATTATACTCTCTTTCAAAATGCTGCGAAAACAAAATTCAGCGTAATTTTCATGCTATGAGTAGCATAAGTAGTTTTAGAGTTTGCTGATTTTTCCTAAGGAGGAAGAGAAATGTGATTCCTAGAGAGAGTGGAATCCTTCAATGATTTTCCCATGGAATACATTGTTTTGGTTGAGGAAATCATTCATTGGCGTTCATTGTAGCACTGAGCCGCTTTACTGAAGCCTCACAAATTTTAAGCATAGTTCATTGACAACATTTACCATAACATCTGCTTAAGGAAGTTTCTACTCTACAATTGTTGGAAATGAAGTGAGAATATAAGAAACGACATCGTACAAGCATCTGTGAAGAAATATGTGCATAGAGTTCTGCAAGGAAGTTTCAGAATCTGGTCATACTCTAAAGGAGTTTGGGGATAACGCGGTGTTTTATAGTCATTGGTTCTGAGCAGAAGCCGCAAAGTCGCCTGCTTCATCTCACAGTAATTAACTACTGAATAAATGAACACTGCTAAGAGCTAAGGGTGGAAATATGAGTAATTAGTTTGTGTTTACATTTCGCACTAAAACCGGGGGTAAATTCGAGTAATTTTGCTTGTGGATTCAATCTATGTGAAAGCTGACAAGAGACAGATTGTCAAATTCTCGGTAAAAAGAATTTCTAGGGAGAGCAGACATTTTTTGTTCCATAAATTGAAATGAAAAAAAAAAACATTTCCCGTTATGTCAATCCTTGAAAGGGTGAAAAACTGATCATAACCAAAATCACATGCCTCTTGCCAACAGGCGAAGGGAATAGTTCAACGTTACAACGAGCGTACGAATTACTGTGGTTACTATTCGAAACTGCTAGGATTCTAGAGCTCTGTGGCTCTTTGAAAGACGAGTTTTTTTTCTAAATTCGATACATCATACGTGCATACATACATATATATGTATCTCATTACATATGAGAAGAGAAGACGCTGATCTCAGATCTGTTCTCCATATCAGCTGCTCAATATTGTAAAAGAGCTTAAGAACATCCACCAGTACTTTGCAAAGGAACGGTATTCATAAAAGCACGAAAATATGATCTTTCTACGAAATGGACATGGACTTGGAGCTCGCGATCATCGTCAAATAAAAGCCATCGATAACATTGGATGCGCCTATTTACGATTCACGCGTCGTTAATTAAGAATTACCAAGGTTTTTTTTGCAAATTTCGTAGCAATTTACAAGTAGCGAAAGATTGCCTTACTTTCATTACGAATCTGTTTATATAAAAATGAATGTCTGTATGTGTGTGTGTTTGTGTGTATGTATGTATGTAGGTATGTATGTTCCGAATAGAAATCGCGGAGAGTTAACCGATCGGGACCAAACTTTGCAAACATACGCATCTCTCCCCGGCGGAGGTTTTGGGCTACTCTAGGTTATCGATTGATTTATCGGTTTATCGATTCATCGATTTTATTGATTTTTCGCTATTTTCGTCCTACGTTCGGTGCGGGCATGTTTACTGGGGTTATCCAGCACGCTGAACACGAATATTACAACGATTTTGTTCAAAGTATTGATTTATCGATTTTATCGACTTTTTCCACTTACGCTCGGGAACAAGGACGTGTCTGCTAGAGTTCTCAAATGCGCTGAGTACGAATATCACAACCAGAGTTCGGCACGAGCTTAGCTCGAGCGAAAAAAGTTACGAAGTCCCCTTTGATATGTGAAAAATCTACGAACCCCCCTTTGAAGAAGAATAACAAGCCGGTATCGATCGATCTTCAGCAGGATGATGTAGCTAACGTGTTAGTGGTGGGGAAGCACGTCTAAACACGTTAAGAAACTCACACCAAATTTTTTTCCCGAGAATATTGTGGAAAATCACGAAAAATAGGGGGCTTTTATAAGATCTTTTCATTGGCGAGGAAGAGGAAGTGGTGCTGAATCCAACCATATGAATAAAATTGGAAATAATTGATTTTGGGAAAAGATATTAAAGGAAGTTGTACCGAATTGGTGCAGATGAACATTGTTAAGGGTTGTATTTTCGCTGTATCTAAACGAACTAGGCAATTTTGTTATTCATTGGAATGAGCAGCCTGTCCTCTAACTAACCGCGCTGGTACAATTGGAAATAATTGATTTTGAAGAAAGTTGTTTGATGAAAATTCTCTGGACCGGTGTTGAACCCTAAATTTTAGGGTAAATTTAGGGTTCAGAGGATTCTTGAGCAATATCTCCTCTCAAAATCAATTAAATCCAATTTCCTCTGGCAGCTGGCAGAACAGTAGTACCTTCAATCTTGCTACAAAGTTTGAGCAGGATCCGTTCAGTACCGGCAGAGCTGTGGGTACTGCTAGGTGCTTTTACAGCTGCAACTCCTACCAAAATCAATTGATTCCAATTATTTTTCGGATTTGTGTAGAACTTGGTTATCTGCCCAAAGTGCAGGTCCCAGGTACGAAGTCCGCTCTGCTCACCTCACCTTCTACGAAGTCCCGCTTGCCTTGAGTTAAGCTCCTGCCGAAGTCTGATCACAACCATTTTGGGCTGGGGTATCGATTACTTCTATTTACGCTCTGGGACGGGTAAGAACATGTCAGGCGGGGTTCTCCAATATGTATAACACGAATATGATTATTTTGCGAGAAATTATCGATTAATTGGCTTTAGCGACTTTTTCATGTTTGAGCAGCCGAAAAAAAAGGTTGACGAGATTATTTGACATCTGATCATCAAATGATGAGCACTTCAAATGGATGAATTTGTGTCTTAATTAGTGGCATCAGCGTGGACAGCTCGGGAATGTAAAACTCCCGAGCGGAGCTGGGTATGCCGTCTAGTGCGTAAATAACGATTAGAAGAGAATCTCATTGTTACGCCTACAATATGATTGCAAATACATATGCATAATTCGTTCGTGTTTGCACTTCGCACCGAATTCAGGGTTACATTCAAGTAATTTCGCTTTTGGTTTCAATCAGTTCAGAGACGGCGGCTTATATCTAACTGACTGATACGAATTCTGTAGAGAACATCTGTTGAACGTCCGATATCAAAAGTTTACGTGTAGTGCCACGAAAACATCGATACCCATTTCACTCATACTTTCCTAACGGTAAAAACCATTGCAAGGGTACGAGCTATCCGCAAAGCCTCTGTCGTTCGTCGAAAATTTTCTGATCCCAACTGCAACGGGATGTGGTGCGAAAAGATTTCTGTCTCTAGCAGAGCTCAGGAGTAGGCGATGACTGAGTATGTGATTCATTCTTCCAGACTCCCCTGACCTATCTGTGTGCCAATCAAGTCCTCTACCATAGAAGGATGGAGGCTTTGGGTGGACCCAGACTATCAGAAGTTTGAAAATTGTTCACTTTTGGAGTATTGAGCACGCAGAGTGAAGCGACGGGCAGAGTGATCAGCCAATTTTTTCCTTTCAGCTCCATGTATGCTATAAGCTGACCCAAACACAGGTTACAGAAGTCCGAAACTTCTTCTCACTTGAAATATTGAACACACGAAGCAAAGCAATGGGCAACGCGAACACTCTTGGTTTTTCTTTCGTTTACTTTCAGCCTCCTGTATTTAAAAGTATGTATTTATTTAACAGTACGTAATGGCTCTCGAATACATTGTCACATTAGCAAAATGATTTCTGAAATTGTACAGAAGCCTGTACAGAAGCACTCTCAAATTAAACATTCCCTCCACCGTTTTTTTTCTCGGCCAGTGCACGCTGATGCTAGCCGTTTGGCACGCTTACCTGAAGAGTAGTCTTGTAGTGTGTTTCGAAACTTTAAGAAATAAACAGGCAGCACATGCATACGTTCACATGTTGTTTTCTATGTGGTTTGGTTTTTGGCATATTAGCCGCTAGTAGCGACATTCCATCCTTAGGTGTGAGCGTTCCATTCGGCAGCGGCGAGAGGGGGATGGGGTGACAATTGCCAGCTTAGCACAGATAAGGTTCCTTTGACTGGCATTCTACTAGAGACTTCAAGATGGGGACAGTTGCGGAGAAAATTGAGCGGGAAAAATAATCTAAACGTTCAATATAGTTGCTTTTTCGATCAGTGCACTGATGGGTTCGAATAACTGTTCTCGGTCACATACTCCTGTAGCTGCTTCGTTAAAATTGAAGAACTGCGCCTAAAATTACCAGGCCTTCGAATGCACTGTCGCACTGGTAAAACAATTTCTAGAATCGTGCCTGTACAGAACCATACTCAAACTAGATATTTCGTAGATGTCGAAAGGTAGTTGGAAGAGAATGTCATTGAGCACCATCACTGATCCGATGAGTTCAAGTTGTTGCCTTGCTTACTCGACTGCCTAATTCGGGCGAGATTGTCCTACGTGATGGGATGGGCTGTAGTGTTTCAGAAATTTTCAAGAAACAAGAAGGCAGTGCTTGCATACAGCATCCGCCCAAAGGAAACGTGTGGGTTTCCGCAAATGAACGGGTGACAGCAACTTTTCCATTTTCATCTGTGTTTTGCCAGAGGTGCATGGGGGATCCTACGCATTTATATGGAGGATATGAAGACAGTCCTCTTGTGGGCTTTCTACATATGTAGTTAAAGCTGGACACTTCATTGTCATCATGCTGTTTTGTGCTTAGACTGTATTTACGGTGCTTCATATTCATATTAATCCAATTGTATAACAAAAGTGGCTGTCGGTTCCAGTCAGGATCGACGCGTTGGTATCCAACGAGGGAGCATGTTTTTACATTACTGAAACGAACACATGTGGACGAATTCCCTGTTCGTTTCTGACTAATTAACGCTATCAGTTTTTTCCTAATACTCCTTGCTGGAAATGCCTGATGTATAAAACACGGTGAGAGATGCGAAATTCGTGGTTGGAAGTATGCGATGCAAAAGTGTGCGGTCGTTGGACGCCACGCCGCGTCGTTCGAATTTCGTATCCGACCGTAGCAGCCCACCTCCTAAGCGAATCGAAGCCCAGCCTACTACATATAACCGTTAATATAATTAACAGCTCAGCTTTCACAGGGTAAGGTCATTTTCCATCGAATAAACATTGAATGGGTCTGACGAGGAGAAAGTTGTGGGAAATAGGCTTATTGTCCGATATGTACAATCGGATACAATCAAACATGCTAACAGATTCAAATAACCGCTCACAAACGGTCGCCCAGCCCCAATAACAAGTTCGAAGACAGCGATTGATCCACTTCTCTTTCAGGAAGAGAAGTGGATCAATCGCTGTCTTCGAACTTGTTATTCCCAAGGGTTTTCACATTGTTATCCAATCACCACGCCATTTTTCTCCATTAAAAAAATGGAAATGTTAGTCAGGGCAGCCGTCAACGAACAGACCAAGTGGTAGTCTTGTGATTCAAGCATGACAGCACAACGTCTTTGTTACGAAGGAAACTGCAACCGTATACAACGGGAGGGGGGTGGGGAGTGGTAGGGGGGTTAGCAATTCCTATCCTGAAAAAACATAAGGATCTTTGGACTGCCTTGCCACCGCAAGATGAAAAGCTGTTGCACATGAGGCATTTGCACGGGTATCTTCTGACCCATTGTAATCGCTTTTTTGATTAGTGTGCTACTGAGTTCGTATGATTGATTTCAGTAACGTGCTGCTGTAAATGTTTTGAATTAAGCAGCTGCGCCTGAAATTACCAATCCTACTTATGTGAGCAGGCATGTCTTCCATCAAAATGGCCATGCTAGTAAGATGAGACAATGGCTTTTGCTGCGATATTTCCACCGGTAGGTAATGATTTGTTGTGTTTTCTGTTGAGAGTCCTTTTACTTGCTCTCTACTGCAGAGGACACGCAGAATTTTTTGCGGTTGCTGTCTTCAACAAATCTCCTTTGCATACAACCAAAATCACTTTCTTTTTCCACTCGGTTGAAAGTTAACGTCGGATAGTGTTAGAAAAAACTGGGGTTCTCTCCGTATCAGAAGGATGCAACGGCTCATGTGCAAAACGTTCAAAAATGCTTGAGAAGCAATAACAACAAATTTTATATTTGATGAGGTAATGTACAACAAGTTCCATATTGCACAAGATCAATCGGTTTGATGTGTATGCATTGAGAGTTGTAATAGCTATTGTGAAGGGATATCAGCGCTCCCACATGCCGTCACTGACAAAAGTATTGCTACAAATGATTTTTCGTGCCTAACATTTTCAGGTTAGAGGCAATTTCAGATGGAAAAAATTAGCCAAATCAGCCGGTACTCAATGGAGCAGACTAAATGAGTCATTTTCAAAATAAAAGGCAACAGCCATTGTGTGGAAACTCGTGTGCGATTCCTGAAAGATTTTATGCACCAAAAATCTTTTGTTGTAACATTTTTGTCCGCTAATGTACATTGGGCTGCTTTCGTCCATAGAACAAAGCCTCCACGCTTACGAGATAAGATGGCATAGCTGGTCATTTGCGACTGTCGGAATGTTCTACTAAAGCGCGCGTTCATTGCGTATTATGTATATTGTTGAGAGGATTTGCCGATGAGGGAATGTAGCAAATTGTTGCAAGATTAATAGCCGAGGCGGACTCGGTTCAAGGTTATAACTCGGTTAAAACACAATATTGTTTATTTCAACTCCCGTTCAATTGATTACATATTGTCTGACAATCCGATGAATGCCGTAGGCCTCTTCAACAAAACTGAGATAGAAAGTTCTGTAAACATTAGAAGGCAATTTCAGCATGCTCGTGACCAGCAATCCGCTCTTGTCGCCGGTTCTCATTCGTTTTCCGGAGAAGGTAAAATTCGGTTGGGGAATGGTCTGAGGAATAAAGCAAATTAGTGAGATCCCAGAAGCCTCAAGGCCTTAGATTTTCTTGGATGTACTTTGAAATGTGAACATCAGCTTCACTCGTGAGTAGGTGAAAACCTGCAGCTTGCTTCTGTTCACCACTCCAGACCACATCTGTGGTAGACTATCAATCGTTATCTCCGAATCACAACTCTTTCTGCTTTCAACACTTGGCTAGGATTGAGAAAGCTGCAGTGTACAACACCAATACAGCGCCACTTCCAGCAAAACATCCCGAGAGTTAATATTCGGATTGAAAAACGGTACGGGTCCTCCTTGCCCAATGAGTGGCGTAAACGTCAGGATACGGATCCTCCTTGGACAAAGAGTGAGGAAAACCCCAGGATTCTGGCCCGCCTTGGCTAAGCAGTCGCGTAATCGACAGGGTACGAGTCCACCTTGTCGGCCAGTCAGTGGTGGAAAGGTCAGGCTACGGGTCCGCGTTGGCCAAGCAGTGGCGTGAACATCAGGGTACTGGTCCGCCTTGGTCAAGCAGTGGTGGAATCGCTATGATAGGGTCCGCCTTGGTGGAAACGCCAGGATACGGGTCCGCCTTGGCCGATCAGTGATGCAAAAGTAGTGTACGGGTCCGCTTTAGCCAGGCAATGAGGAAAATTCCATGATATAGGTTCGCCCTGGCCAAGCAATGGTGGAAACTCTATGAATAGGGTCTGCCTTACTGGCTCGGGGCTATAAAGTCGCTCTAGCTACCGAGCGCGTCCACTGGGTGGCGGATGCTGGTAGGGAGAAATCCCCGTGGACCATGAGCGACCCTAGTTTGGTCTACGTTTTGCAGGTGGGCGTGGGGGTGGCACCTCACGACCTATAAAAAGCTTGCCAGAGAAGGACGACCAACTGGGAGAGGCGGGTCAGGACCGCCTGTATAAACTAGGTCCTCGCCCCGTGCGATGAGGTGTGCACGGTTATCAAAACACCCTCTTGCGTAATTCCAGCGTCAGGCCCAGGTTGACAGGCCGGCTGATGGAGGCCATTGTCACATAAATATGGAAGGTTCTCTATGTAAAAGAGTAAAGGCTAGGACGTCACCCGGAAGTGACCTGCAGGAAGCTCGCCCGCCTCCTGTGGTTAAGAAGCGAGGGCTACCGAGGGACGAACGACCTCGGTTAAAGACGTTAGTTCGGGTTGGAACCTTGAATATCGGAACTCTCACTGGTAAGACGAGAGAAGTGGCAGACTTCATGAAACAGAGACGCATTCGCGTTCTATGTCTGCAGGAGACGAGATGGAAAGGCTGCAAAGCGAAAGAGATTGGAGATGGCATCAAACTGTTCTACCACGGACTGGCAATGAAGAATAGCGGAGTGGCGATAGCAGTAGCCCCACCACTGAAAGACCATGTCTCGTCCGTGACTCGGGTGAGCGAAAGGATCATCTCCATTCGAATCGCTACCGAGATAGGTTTTTGGACAATTGTGTCTGCGTATGCTCCGCAGTGTGGGTGCAACAAAATAGAGAAGACAGGCTTCTATGACGAACTCGATAATGTCATTAGAAATGTCCCCGAAAGTGATTACTTGACAATTAAAAGAGACTTCAATGGTCATGTCGGTCAGGACAGAACAGGATTCGAAAGGATACACAGAAGAAGAGGCTTCGGAAGTCGTAATCAAGACGGAGAAAGAATAATTGAATTCGCTGAAGCGCATGATCTTGCAATAACGAGCACTTTCTTTATTAAAAGAGAGTCTCAAAAGATCACGTACAGTAGCGGAGGTCGACAAAGCGAGATCGATCACGTCTTGGTTAGGAGGAATGCATTGAAAACGGTTAAAAATGTGAAGTCAATTCCTGGAGAAGAGATAGCCGGACAACATCGACCAGTCGTAGCTGATATATGTATGCTTTTGCCGAAACAAGCTAAAAGTAACGTGGAATCACGAATTCGGTGGTGGAAACTGACAAGTCAAACACAGAAAATGTTGTGTGAGAGGATTACCACCGCCGGTCTGCCTGATCCTTCCGGTCCCATGGACTCTGTATGGGTCGGCGCAGCTAGTACCATCCTGAAGTGCGCGAGGGACACATAAGGAGAAACCAAAGGCGGAAAAAGGGGAAACAGAGCAGCATGGTTCTGGAACGAACATTTGCAGAGAGTAGTTAAGGCAAAGAAGGATGCCTTCGAAGCCTGGCAAAAAACCATGACACTGGAAGCATTGGCTGAATAGAAGAGGAGGAAGAAGGAAAATAAAGCTGAGGGTGCCAAAGCGAAAAACGCGGCGATGGACGAACTTTATGAGAAACTAGATAGCATGCAGGGTGAAAAACATGTTTTTCGGTTGGCTAGAGCTCGTCACAAGGCGTCCTTGGACTTGAGTGAAGTTAGAGCGGTGAAGGATGAAGACGGAAAAGTACTGCGAGACCCAGTGGCGGTTAAGCAGCGATGGAGAACGTACTTTTCGCATCTCTCAAACGAAGAGTTCCCGAGAAAGGAAAGGGTTAGCTTACCGCCAACAGCTGGACCAATACAACCTTGGACGATCGAGGAAGTGAGGAAGGTCGTCAAGAAAATAAAAGTAGGGAAGGCTGCAGGTCCAGACGGCGTTCCAGTGGAGGTGTGGAAGTCGCTCGGTGAACTAGGCTTGCAGTGGTTAACAACGTTCTTCAATAACATAACGTGGTCGGCAAGAATTCCACAAGCGTGGAGAGACAGCATCATAGTACCGATCTTCAAGAGGAAAGGTGATGTGATGGACTGCACGAACTACAGAGGAATCAAGCTCATCGCGCACACGATGAAGATCTATGAGCGCCTTGTGGATATGCGACTGAGAGGTGTGGTGGAGATTGCACCAGATCAATTTGGTTTCATTCCAGAGAGATCGGCAATTGATGCCATTTTCATTGCCCGTCAAGTTATGGAAAAATACCGTGAAAAGAATAAGCCATGTCATATTGCATTTCTTGATCTGGAAAAGGCGTATGATAGGCTACCAAGATCAATACTTTGGGAAGTGATGAGAGAACGTGGCATCCCGGAATACATGGTGAATATCGTTCAGGACATGTATGATGGAGCAACGGCGAGGGTACGCACTGTACACGGTACGACATCGAAGTTCACGATAGCACCAGGGATCAGCTCTGAGCCCGTTTCTCTTTATAATGACGCTTGACATGGTTGTGAAACATCACTTGGAAGAACCTCCGTTTACTCTGCTGTATGCCGATGACGTGGCGTTAATTGCAGATTCAAGAGCCGAGCTCCAGCTTAAGATCCGTAAATGGCAATTAGCGCTGGCGGATGCAGGGTTGAAGTTGAATACCAAGAAGACCGAAGTCATGAGCAGTACCGAGGAGGACTACCAAGTGTTCGACGTAAGCGGAACTGCTTTTGCGCAAGCAAAAGAATTCCAGTACCTTGGAAGCTATCTGAGCGCAGACGGAACTGTGGATGCTGCAGTTCGAGGAAGAATTAAATGCGCATGGCTGAAATGGAGAGAATCAACTGGAATTCTTTGTGATCGAAGATGTTCAAGAGTGCTAAAAGGGAAGATCTATCGTAGGGTTGTGCGACCGACATTGATGTATGGCAGTGAGTGTTGGCCATTATCAAAAACGCACGAGCGCATGCTGAACACTGTTGAGATGCGCATGCTCAGATGGGTACGCGGACTCACGCGATGTGATAGGGTGCCCAATGAAGATATAAGAACGATAATGCAGACAGCGCCCATCCAGCTTAAAGTGCGTGCACAAAGACTGCGTTGGAACGGCCACGTGATGAGACGGCCATCACCGCATCCTTCTCGGCAGGCAATGGAAATGAATGTTACGGGAAAGCGCTCTAGAGGTGCACCGAAGAAACGATGGAGGGATGCTATAAAGAAAGACATGAAGGAGGTTGGAGTTACGAAGGAAGACACCCAAGACCGTGATCTCTGGCGTAGAAGAACCAATACAGCGGACCCTGCGAGTGTGCGGGATAAACGCTAAGGAGAAGAAGAAGAAGGGTCCGCCATAGTGGAAACGCCAGTGTACGGGTCCGCCTTGTCCAGGCAGTGGTGAAATGCCAGGGTGCGAATCCTCCTTGACGAAGCAGTGGCGTGAACGTTGGGGTACGGGCAATCCTTGGTCAGGCAGTGGTGGAATCGCTATGATAGGGTCCGCCTTGGTGGAAACGCCAGGATACGGGTCCGCCTTGGCCGATCAGTGATGCAAAAGTAGTGTACGGGTCCGCTTTAGCCAGGCAATGAGGAAAATTCCATGATATAGGTTCGCCCTGGCCAAGCAATGGTGGAAACTCTATGAATAGGGTCTGCCTTACTGGCTCGGGGCTATAAAGTCGCTCTAGCTACCGAGCGCGTCCACTGGGTGGCGGATGCTGGTAGGGAGAAATCCCCGTGGACCATGAGCGACCCTAGTTTGGTCTACGTTTTGCAGGTGGGCGTGGGGGTGGCACCTCACGACCTATAAAAAGCTTGCCAGAGAAGGACGACCAACTGGGAGAGGCGGGTCAGGACCGCCTGTATAAACTAGGTCCTCGCCCCGTGCGATGAGGTGTGCACGGTTATCAAAACACCCTCTTGCGTAATTCCAGCGTCAGGCCCAGGTTGACAGGCCGGCTGATGGAGGCCATTGTCACATAAATATGGAAGGTTCTCTATGTAAAAGAGTAAAGGCTAGGACGTCACCCGGAAGTGAACTGCAGGAAGCTCGCCCGCCTCCTGTGGTTAAGAAGCGAGGGCTACCGAGGGACGAACGACCTCGGTTAAAGACGTTAGTTTGGGTTGGATCCTTGAATATCGGAACTCTCACTGGTAAGACNCCAGGCAATGAGGAAAACTCCATGATATGGGTTCGCCCTGGCCAAGGAATGGTGGAAACGCTATGAATAGGGTCCGCATTAGTGGAAACGCCAGTGTACGGGTCCGCCTTGTCCAGGCAGTGGTGAGAATGCCAGGCTGCGAATCCTCCTTGGGGAAGCAGTGGCGTGAACGTTGGGGTACGGGCAATCCTTGGTCAGGCAGTGAGGAGAACCCCAGGATCCGGTCCGCCTCGGCCAGGCAGTGAGGGAAATTCCAGGATCCAGATCCGCCCTGGCCAAGCAATGCGGAAAACGCCATCTACGTATCTTCCTTGGCCAAGCCGTGATGAAAACTCAAGGATGCCGGTCCGCCTTGGTAAAGCAGTGGTGAAAAGGAAGGATACTGGTCGGCGTTGGCAAATCAGTGGAGAAAGCTTAAGGATACGGGTCCGCCTAGGAAGAGCAGTGCGAACAACGCCAGGATACAGGTCTGCCGATGGAAAAGTGAGGAAACGCTAGGATACTGGTCCCCCCGATGAAGGTTAAGTCCGTTATGGTCGGATCGGGAAAAACGCCAGGCTACGGGTTTGATTGTGAAGAACGGGATATTCTATTGTTGGGAAATGGTCATGCGGCGGGTCCACCAACCGGACGAGGGTTCGCTAGCACGTGAAAGTGGTTGGAGTAGTGTTACTTCTACGCAGCCAGACCTATGTTTCCTGAAGTTAGCTCCAGCGCTCAACTGTGCTCACTTTCACATGATCGTATTTTTACTGCCAACTCTCATCCTCATTCTCATTTATCTCTTAGTCGACAAACACCACGTCCTCTGAGATGTTTGAGGGAATATTCATTCGAAGGACTTTCCCGCGCAGAGCTGGGAGTGACTGACCATGGCAGGTTCGTATGTATGTAAGATGTGCACCGACAAAAAAAACAAACGTCTGGAAATATTAATGCACCGGGAAGTAACTTGATGTGTGATGGAAATTTTTCAAGCAAGGCTAATACTAGAAGAAGACTGGAAGGTCAACGTTAGCAGGGCGGCAAGACTGGTAAAAAAATCATAAGGTTTTTGCATATGAGCCGAATTGTTTTCAACGAATTGTTCAACGAAGAAAATTTAACGAACCGTTTTGGTCTTTTGTTAATTTTCTGAAGAACTCTTCAGTTAAAACTTCTGTTCGAATCTCAAGTGGCTGCCCCACCCCACTTTCTAGCGTCCCGAAGGGGCGCTAATACATATAATGGATATAGAGTCGAATACTCTTTATCATTTGACCATTAGGAAAATAGCATTAGGAACATTTAACCTTCCATTCTCAATGCATCTATCAGGTGGAAGACCTTGAAAAATTCATCTTGCATTTATAAAATATGAAAGTAGCTTGAGGGGTAAAATTTAGTATCAATATGAGGTAAATTTCTGTGTTGCTTAATGCATCTAATAGAACGGTCCCTCATTGTTTTCAACCAGTAAGGCTGCAGGAACCTCACAAGCTGTGAGACTTTTATAACCCGTTGGATGATCATCGACAAATCTGTTTTTTTTTCACTGCACTGAAAGACATTCTGGGTAATGTCGCGTTTGGCCATAATGGACAGGTCTAGCGTTCCAATTGTGCTAGTCACCGCTGATGTCTTCTTCACTGAGGTTCGCTTCGAAAGTGCTGGAAGGCAGAGCTGCTCGCAGGAATGAGAATGTTCATCTTCTATGCGGCACTGTTCATGCGCTCACAACAGTATTGAACAAAAGATTTAGCATCATGAATATGAGGCTCTGTCACGGAATCTGATGTGTCGGGTTCATAATTCATCACGTTCGGCTATGCCTGCGAAGGGGATAAAAGACTCAGCATGAGCGTTGAAGTGGTCAACCGGCCTTATGTCACGAGTCAGTAGGCTGGAGCAGTGTATTCACTAGTTATTTTTGAAGAGCGCCAACATCAATTCCCTTTCCTGTCTATTTCTCTGTACTAAAGTCTGCATACCTTCTAGAGCAGCTTTAATAAATAGTTAGTGGAATAAGTTGAAGGTGAATTACCGCACGTCATTAGACCGTGATGCAATCCAAACAAGTTCTGCGCCAACCAGAGAACTTTATTCAAACCTAACCTAGTGGGGCTCTGATGACTGTCCTCCTCGCCTAGGACCTTTGAGGATCACCTGGGGTGGTAGTAAACCTCTTGAAACAACGACGAAACGATGAGTCGTAGGTCGAAGTTAACTGTCAGCTTTGGTTTGCAACCGTAAACAAGCTACGAACTAACTGACAGCCTTGATGCTTGGAAGATGAGGCGTTTGCAAAACCTTCTACCCATCAGGGGTTTCGAACCCTCAACCATCAAATACTCGATGATCTCAGTATGCCGACATTCCTCTGCACTAATGACTTCACGGGAAACGGAATTTATGTGGCCCTTATAACCCAAATGGTCAGTGAATCTCGTATTTTATACGTTAAGAGCGAAAATACACTTCCGTGCCCATGAAATATGTGGGATTTTATCTGGGAACGTGTGAGGCTTAGCAGTCAAAATCAGCCACCAGGAAATCGGTGTCATCGATGATCTCCGGAGGAAGGTCATGGTGATCGGAACGGTGGAACATCGATCAGCTGGATGTGCCCGGAATCGCGTCTTCACCGAAAAGGAGCCAGTGTACGCCCGACTGGCTACAACAATGAACTCGAACCATGAGCAAAAAGTAGTCTCGATGACGTTTTCGCGAAACGATGAGGTCACCGTCTGCGTCTCGCGCGCCGCGCACTTTTTCGCTGCCAGTGTCCTCATCGCTTCATACTCACAGTAAACTCGGCCTCATGGCGAGCTCACAGTCTGATTTCGAACTGTGAGTTCACCTGCAGGTGTGGTCCAGGTTTCGTCCTAGTGTTCAAACATCACACTCAGAGGACCACATTTTAATCAATAAAGCCTACATTAGCTATTCCGGAGTTGCTTGTGAACTGGGAGTAAGGAGCCAGTTAACTTTCATCGTTAACTGACAGTTTCACTAGGTTTACCTGAGAAAAAAGAATGTCCGATTAGCAACCTTATTCCAAAAAGAGGACGTTCAGCTATCTTGTATTCCTTACGGTTCCGGAATCAAAAACACACAATCAACATACACAACCAAAAACTGGTGACCAACGTTTCATAGAGGGTCACTAATTAAAATCTAATCAAAAATGGATTCCAATGAGGGAATTTAACATCAGAATATGTTGCATGTTTCGCAGAACTTTTCAAACAAACCACCGATTCCTAAAGGATCCCAAGCGTTCCGAGTTAGAATCGTTAATGATTGATTCGTTGTTGGAAAACAACCTTTCTCACAATCAGAAGACGAAGGGCTAGCAGAAAGACATCTCACAGTCATCTTTTGAATAGAAGAGACTTTGTTGCTTGGATTTCGTAGCTATTTGGGCAGGCTCACATCTCCTATTTCAATTTTCCAAAATTTTTCCGTTTTCCGGGCCTAAATACGGAAAACGTAAAAAGGCAGAAATGGCCGTAAAACGGAAAGCGTGAAACGAAAAACGGAGAATTCCACACACCCCTGATCCCATTGCATATAGAAAGAGAGAACTATGATCTCGGATCCGCTCTGTCTCTATTTCTGCTGGTATATACTGTAAAAGAAGTTAAAGGCAGTGTCGAGGGAAATTGTTAGGTTCTTCAAATTTGGCATCCTCCGACATGGTGATCATAACTGTGTAGATTTTGTGCCTAAAGGCCCCGAAATTTGTGGTTTTTAGACGCTAAAAATTGTAGTGTGCACAAGTTATCCAGGGAACAGTGAAAAAAGAATCCAATAATGCTCTTTGTGCTGCAATCAACATTGCCTTTCTGCATCTGTCGGACAGCTGTGAGCTATTGAGAATGCTGGATATAACTACAACTATCAGGTTGTCCTAAAAATAATGGTCGTTTTTGAGATGCGCATTCCAAGGTGCGTAACTTCGTCCAAACTTGAGCTTTTCCTTTGAAATCAAAAAGATTATGATCAGAATTTCCAGTAGATGTTTGCAGTACTGTAAAATTTATAGGAAGAGAAAAGTTTAAATCACTGGAGTAAAGGAGTGCGAAAGGTCAATTTTCAGTACACAATTATTCACATGATTTTTCTAGAAGAAAAGCGGTTTTGTTGCATGTTCAAAAAATATTCTATTAGACAAAGGTGTGGCCAACACAATATTACAAGGAGAGATCCAGCGCCTCACTCAGAGAAATTTTTCTTGGTTAGGTGTGAACCCGTGGGGGTTTGCCAACTCCGCCAGTGGAAGTGCACTTCTTCGGTTCACCAAAACTAAGGCGTCCTCTGCCGAATCTTGCGACAGAGGCCCAAATGGTAACAGGCGAGGCATTTGGTAAATTCTACTCTTGCCCTGGCCTCGCTTCTGTCGAACACCTCGAGCAGTAATTCATCTATCAGGAAAAGTTACAATTTTCTGAAATGTGGAGATTTTTATGAATATATCCAGATCTCCCTCAGCGATACAAGCAGGACAAAACTGCATTTCATTAGGCAAGGTCCACTCATCACTGAAATTAGCCCACTTTCTCGAAAAATTTTGCAACAGTGTTTATTGGAGAGACTGAAGTAGATGGTACCGCAAGTTAAGCACTGACCGGCGATGCTTTTGTTCAAAATCGGCTTGGCCTGTACATTCGCCATACTTGGTTGCCAAGAAGACTAAGTGACTACTGATTTATTATAGTTGCTCCCAACTTAGCTACTAACATTTTTACGGAGTGTTTCGGAATTCTCGTCTCGCCTCCAGAACTATGCTATCGTTTCTGAGAATTTTCATGACCATCACCTTAGCAAAATTGGGAACTCGTACCGTTCTGGAGTTGCTTCTCTAGTCACAGCTCCTGTGTGGTCACAAAACGACTACCTGGCCAAATGCAGAGCCAACACCGAATCCGGCATTTGCTCTACTAGGGTGGAAAAAGAATCTAAAAAATGGGGGAGCCCAAAAACCATGTTCTGCCTCATCGCACAATGTCGTCTGTCAGAAACAATGAAGAAGAGTAATTAAGGGAGCCTTTTCGGAGTACAGATAGAGTTGATCTTGTAAAGTTCGGAAAGAGTTCACTGTCTTGGGATTTCGTTCCAGAAAAGGAAATTTACTCAAGGTTCCGAACTGTAGCCAACAAAAAGTCTGAGAAAAGATAATACAACTTAGAACCAAGCTTTGTTGAGAATAAAAGCAATGCGACATAAGCGGATGCGAAACAAATGACGATTCAAAAGACATGACAATCATGAACAATAAGATACATTGAAGTCATATCGGGAAACAAGAAGAAACGAAGCAGATATAAGCATGATCTGCGTGCGGATCCTGCTCCATACTTGTCCGAGTCGAACGGACCGAAACTGAGTCGTCCCTTTTTGGCTACCCTCCTTTTATGCTATGGCTGGACCATAAATTTCGGATTATGCACAAATAAATCTCGCGCCGCTCGCGAGAGCTGATACCCAAAGCACCTAAAGTGCAACTGGCTGGTTGCTTTCAAAACCGACAACCTCAGCTTAGAGAACCAAGCGGTTCGTTACAATCTTCCTCTTTATAATCGTTCAAAGTTTGCCTATCTAGCTCCTAAAATAATGGATTTATAAATTTCCAAAAATTCGTTACTAGATTGCGGCCATTTATTTTGGAAAAACCTAATAGCTCTTCCTTTTGCTTGTGTGTATTCACTTTCCTTTCAGAAATTCGGCTAAAATTCTGGCGCGGTTTCGATTAGGAAGCCCGTTAAAATTTGAGGGCACATGCTCAACAAGTCAGTTGATATTGGTGTGAGTGTCATTTCCAGTATCAGAGAATGGAGAAGGACCAGACTGTCAGGCAGAGGAACATGCTTCGACATACTTAGACAAGATTAACTGTGTTTTCAAAAGATCGTCGAAGGGAAAGAGCGGACAGCGGATCGTCTTTGTTTAGTAATAGTGAAGAATCTGTCTGACCACTGCCTTTAAGAAGATCCACCAGTACTTTGCAATGGAACGACCAGATATACAGAAAAATGTTCTTTCTTCGAAATGGATATGGACGTGAAACTCGCGATCAACGTCATATGAAACCCACTGATAACATTGAGTGTGCGTAGTTAAACATTGAGTGTGCGTAGTTACTATCATAGATGCGGTTGTCGGAGCCGAGGCTCTTCCCCCCTTCACTGTGGGCAGGGGTCTTGCAGACCCGTTTCACGATCGAAGAGGAGGTGAAGCCATTCAACAAAACAGGTTAATTATTAGGTTGATGCAAAAGAAATGGCGCTTTCTCGTGTTGGCTACACTTTTTCTCGCAACTCTAACAGACGGCAACCTCGGCAGACCACATAATTCCTTTGATTAGTGGGGAACATTGCTCATTGCATGGGCATGTTGCCGATCTCCTGCACAGAGAGTTCGGAAAACTGAGAAATGAATAACAAGAAAAACTTCATCTTCAGGTCGTCATGTTTGGCAGCTTTTTGCTTGTATGATAAAGGATTCCGGAGCTGGCAAAATTGACAGAGACGTAGAATACAACGAGTACTCAAATGTTTTCAGTGGATGTCATCAAAATTGGAACCAGCTTTCGGAAGGAAATTTTGGTGAAAAGTTGGGCTGCAGAAAATGTGCTTTTGAGCATCTTTAGCTCTTTTCTAGCAGACCCTTCGCGATATCCTGAAGTAATTAACAGCAACAGATATTTCGCAGTGTGATGTCTCCAAAAAGCAGCTCAGGGAGAACCACCCACCAGAAATCCTAGAGATCCCGAAGAAAAAGCTTCGAAAAGTGCTCGTCTCTGTTTCACCAACAGCAACCCCGTTGCGTCAGGGTTCCCACCTGGGGTAGGTGCTAACATCCTGACCTAACACAAAATGGTATTTTGAACTGTGTCGCCTGTGGTATTACAGAAAAATCCTCAAAATTCAAAAGTAAGGAGGCGGGATTTTAGGAACGTTTCGGTCATTTCGTGGTTCGTAGCCCTAGCCGATACCCCCTATACATACTGTACGAAAGAGCCTGCTTCGCTCTACAAGATAGTAACCATACCTAGATGTCATACTTCGCCCAAACCAAATTATATGGTTCTGAAAAAAGAGCGCCATTTCTCTTGCATCAACCTAATATTTCTGGGTAACGAAGATGAAGAATTCGATTAAGAGAAGAAAGACGCATGTGAAGGAGGAAGGAAGGAACAGAAACCAATGTCAGAAACATGAATTGGAACATTTGGAAAAATACATGTAGATTACGTGTGAACCAGTCTGGCCGTCCGGCTGACGCCGGACTTCCAGACTTTCCCTTATGCTCGCTTCGCTCGCATGGCTTCAGCTCGCATCCATCCTAGTAGTAGAATTACGGTCACGCTAATTTTTGCTCCGTTCCCCTGAATGCCCTTCCCTTTAAAAATGGACAGATCAAAGAGGACTGCTTGCATCTCTTAGAGCAATTTCATCGTTCTCTCGAGTGAAATAGTTAATTGCAGCTATATGTAACCGATTCGACCCGGAATGAACACGGGAAATGGTTTGTCATACTTTGTTTGTTGTGAATGAGCCATTGATATTAATCAGCTCTAATATGTATATAAGAGAGGACGCTGGAGTGTGCACAGACAAAAATGAAGGTAGAACACGCATGAGGGGAGGTGATGTGGGTGATGTCAGGGTTGGTGTAATAGTCACTACTGGCACCGGGCATTTGGTACTCTCTCACTGTATTTAGGCGGCAGAGGACAATACGAACAGAAGTAGACCTGATTATGAGCATTTTCTCGCATCTTTGCATCGGTCCATCTGTAGACCCGTTTGAAGGAGTTTACCCACGTTCGGACGCGAACGCATGCTTTCCCACCGTTAGACCCGTCTCCAGACGCTTTTCCACCTTGAACGCCGACTCACACTTATCATAACGCAGGACCCATCTCCCCCCCCCCCC
>JARK01000518.1:2778-14599 GCA_000688135.1 Ancylostoma ceylanicum
TATGTATGTATGTATGTATGTATGTATGTATGTATGTATGTATGTATGTATGTATGTATGCATGTATGTGCGTATGCATGAATGATTTTTGCAATGAATTCCGCCGTGCATACGCAGAAGGGGAATGTTCTGTTACCTGGCAGCTGGTGATAAACTTCGACATTTCCCACTTATCACTATTGGCTGGACCAAAAAAGGCTTGGAAAATGATGGATATTAACCCGACGAATTCTATATGAGCTCTGCTACCGCATCATTGCAGGGAAAAATCACCGTTTCCCCCTAACCCTCTCCTCCTATGACGTGCGCGTCCGAAAATGGGTAGTACTTCATGCTCCCGACAGCATATGCTACTAAGTGGCAACTGTATCTGTTCAGTACACACTGATAGCTTCTTTTATTCTATTATAATGCGATTTCTGAAGTGGCAACTGTT
This sequence comes from Ancylostoma ceylanicum, assembly GCA_000688135.1. Classification (NCBI taxonomy): domain Eukaryota; kingdom Metazoa; phylum Nematoda; class Chromadorea; order Rhabditida; family Ancylostomatidae; genus Ancylostoma; species Ancylostoma ceylanicum. The sequence continues at coordinate 3,215 of JARK01000518.1, forward strand.
AACGACTCAGCCGCGAGCAAGCCAAAAGGCAAATTTTCTCAGCGCTGGTTCACAAAACACTCACTTGATTCAAGGCAGGTGCAATAGGAGCAGGAATTGGAGCAGGAATAGGCGCAGCAACGGGAGCAGCGACTGGAGCAGCATTAACAATGTGAGCGGCCACCTGTTGAGCAACAGCTGCAGCTATCTAGATTGAAACTGATCAAAGATGATTATGAGCGCTAATCAAATATAGTTGTGTGAATCACCTGATGTTGATTGATCGCAGCTTGAACCTGAACTTGAGCAGCTGCGGCAGCAGCTAACTGAGCTTGCGCCATTAGGGTAGGATCAACAGGATTGACAGGGTTATTTTGAGGTATAACAAGCAAACCTGGAAAGTTGCAAAGAAAATTCCATGAAGAAAAGAAGTGGTGGGAACATACTGGACTCCACGGCTGGAGGTATAAAACCACTGCTACTCATCGTGGTGGCTGGATCGACGTCCATAGTGGGTGCTGCGGTAGTTGTTGAGCTGACGTCAGCTAGCGACTGAGCAACTAAAGTTGTACATCAGAGTCTACTAAAGAATGATGAAACAGAAAACCAAAAAATTCAGCAGCGGATTGAGTCGAGATGTTCACAGATTTTCTTCATAATCCCAGGACATGAACAAAGCTCTTCTTCTCTCTGCTCCTGGAATTTATATGCGCACCCAGAATTTACCTGCAGTTGACCCAGCCTCGAGTAATGGGGGAACTACTACCGGTACTGTCTTATGCTCTTGCGTCCTGAATAGATTATGCAATAACATAGCAGACATAGGGAAATCATGAAAAGCTAATGCACTTACAAACAGATGTTGTAGACATCTTCTGGAGCTCTCACAACCGAAGACGAGACTTCCTCAAGCTTCACTTCACCCTGCGTTGTATCAAGTTGTGCATGAGATTCCTGGACTTGACTTGATGTGCGTTGTTTCAACCGTTCCGCGACATCTGCATCGTTTTGAGTATCCTCGTCCTCGACTGCATCAGCACGCGCCATTGCATCAGCTAACCGACGCTCTCGGTTTTCCTCAACGCGTTGCTTCTTTTCCAAACGAGCCTCATCAGACATGATCCATTCCTTTTTCATTCCCACCTAGAATTTAAAGGAAAACTGCAGGTAAATTTCGAAATTTCTATTCATATGTAGGGGGAGGGGCATAAGTTATTACACAACGATTGCTCTTTTATTTCTCCGCCAGGAACCCACGCTCCAGTCCGCTCTTTTCCTGCCAAATAGGGGAAGGTTCAGAATATCTTCCAGTTAAAACCAGTTATTCTGGGAAGGTTTTGCTTCCGAGCAGTTGGCCTCGAAATAATTTCTTGAAAAAAGTAGGTTGTTGTGGCATTTCCCCTGCAAAATTCCACCAAATCATCGAGAAGCGGATTACTGCTTGTTAGATGCCTCTGAAAGGCACAGTCCCACCTCAGAATCGTTTTTGAGATTTCCGCATTAGATGAATATCCAGTGATTGCTGATCAGAATTGTATGGGTGATTCCGTTCAAAACCACCAAGAACCTCTGTTTTCGATATTCGAATTGGAGGAGCTATTGGGCGGAGTCGGGGCGGGGCCTAGCCTCCTTTCGATTAATTCACTCTCAGGAGCGCACTTTCTGAGGATGTTACTCATCGAAAGAGTTCCTTATCCACTCCCTAATAAAATAGAAAATGCGCTTCATGTGTTGCCAACAATGAGTACAGAGGGCGGGATACAGTTTTATCAGGTTGTTGCGAAATTAATTGCCGAAATAGACAGTCCAGTTCAAAATGCTGTAACTCTGTTCAAACTCAACTTTATTTATCAAAATAAAATCCATCAGATTCTACACATCTCTGCCAACGATCCGGTAATTCATTTATACCTTTACAATAGAAACTGAGATCACAAGATTTTAAGAACTCTTGGAAGGCAATTTCAACATGCTCCAAATCAGGAAACTGCTGCTGACGCAGGTTTGCTTCGAGAGCCCGGAAAAAGTGATAGTCGGTAGGGGAGAGGTCTGGAGAGTAAGGTGGGTGAGGGAGAACCTCGATGCCTAACTGCGTCAGTTTTTGCCGGGTGAGTTTTGAAGTGTGAGGCCTAGCGTTATCCTGGAGCAGGACAGGCCCACCTCTGTTTACCACTGCCGGCCACATTTGTCGCAACTTTTCATACATCAGGTCTAAGTCACAACAGTAAGACTCTGATGTAACAGCCTGACCAGGTTGCAGAAGGCTATAATGAATAACACCCTTACAACACCACCAAACTGTCAACATAACCTTTCTAGGGTGAAGATCTGGTTTAGGGAAGCTTGGAGGGGTAGAGAACTTGTCTACCCATACATAACCACGTTTCTTATTATCGAATAGGAGCCATTTTTCATCTACAGTTAATAAACGGTGAAGAAATGGCTCGTTTTTCTGGCGAACGAGGAGGTTAGAACAGATCTCGTAGCGGGTGGATTGCTGGTCAGCGGTCAGATCATGGGGTGTCCACTTTTGCATTTTTCTCACCATGCCAATGGAGGCAAAATGTTTTGAAACTGTAGCATAGTGAACCCCCAGGCCTGCCGCCAACGTACGAATAGTAGTATCGGGTTTCGTTTCCGCCGCTGCTCTCAGTGCTTGATCGTCCAGCGACATCCTTCGACCACGACCGGGTTTATCTTCGAGATCAAAATCGCCGGAACAGATTCTTGCGAACCAGCACCTCACTGTCCTTTCGTAAGGAGAGTCCATGCCAAAAACAAGTGCAATATTACGGGCTGCTTCCGCTGCAGAATGGCTGAGTTTGAACTCGTACAACATGATCACTCGAAAATCGCATCGGCTCACCATTTTTCGCGACCCTATAAAAAAGTCCAGGGAAGAGCTAGCGAGATTATTGAAGAAGCATCTGAAAGAGCAGAACAAACCCTACCAGGAGCTTGCACAAGTTGGCTTGAAATTGTTGAATTGGGCAAGAAAAAAAATTTTTTTCAAGCATACCGTGAAACGGCAATTATTTTCGCAACAACCTAATACATTCGAAAATATTCTTCGAATATTCGGGTTTTCGAATTTCCTGAACCCACCGAATTTTCGAATTTCTGGAGACCCCCAAATCTTCAAATATTCGAACTTTTGCGACCCACCGAATTTTCGAATATTCGAACTTTCGAATGTTCGAATGCTCAGATATTTACTCGAATAACAATCCATTTGGCGAGAAAATTTCGTAAACCTGCATGTAGGCGAATAATGAAATATGCTACCCAATGACGTCCATGAAACTGTTCGGTGAGAAGTTTGATCTGCGGTTTCCGAAAATCTCTCAAAAGTTCCTCATGATTGGAAATTTGCGCTGCTATATGTACAGTCGATAATGCATGGGTTTAGAACTGCAAGTAATTGAAATTCCCGCTAGCTTAAGAATGCGAATCTGTTAATAGACATGAAACTATTACTCAACGATCACGAATAGGATAAAAGCTCGCCCTCATCAACTTTTTCTCTAGAATCTCTGTGTCGCAGAACAACAAAACGAGTCATGGTAGAGAATGCTGAAATACTAACGCAGTAAAAATAATATCGGTAACTGGGCTTCAGCTACCATAATCATGAATGAGCATCTAGCCATTATCAGAACGTCAGCGACACTAAAAAGAACTGCTTGTTACCTCGCTTCTGATTGTCACTTCTGTTTACATGGTCTATACTACATGCTAATATGTTCCATTCATATGCTGGAGCCAACATCTGGACAAAATTTCTACATCAAGATTTCGAGGCATGGTAGGGACAGGAGGGAAAATGAGAGGATCTCAAATTTTGAGGTAGAATTTAAATTTCACAATTAACGGATAAATACTTGAGAAATGTTCCGATAAAGGATAGTAGGTTGGCTAAATTTTAGAGAGGATGCTTGCTGTGCAAAAGTTGTTGCTATAGCTTCCAGCTCAGTCAGTCTCGCAAGAAAAGTGCGAGTCAGAAATCTGGTTAAAGCACCTGGACTTTGAAGTGTCCAATCACGTGTTTTACTGGTAAGATCCTCGTCACGCATGTAGTATGATTGGCGTAAGTGCTCTAAAGGCCCAATTTTCGGCGGCTTTCGTATGCGTACAAGAATACGCGCAGATTTTCGGAGAAAAGTTAGATTAGAATCATAAATTGGACAGTGATTTCAATTAAAACACCCCTTCAGCGATAACATGAAACTCAAATGTGATTGCGAAATAGTTGCGAAGCACAAGCATTTCAAATATTTGAATTTTCAGTCCTCGAATCTTCGAATATTCGAATAATTCAGAACCCTCGAATTTTCGAGTATTGCGACACCATCGAATTTTCGAATATTCGAATTTTCCGGAACCCCCGAATTTTCGAATATTCGAACATTCGAAAAAATGTTCGAATTTTATTCAATGCGGCCTCAAAACTCTAGTGCGGAAACCTTGCAAGCCCGCCTTGGCTCCTCCATTTTGCTCGAGATTGCAGGGTTTCCGAATCATGTACTCGTTTGCTAGCAAACATTGAAGCGCGGTTTCTATTCTATAGGAAGTGGATAAGGAGCTCTTTCGATAAGTAAAATTATCTTCAGAAAGTGCGCTCCTTGGAGTGAATTAATCGAAAAGGAAACTAGGCCCGCACTCCAACTCCGCCGAATGGCTCCTCCAAAGTCGGGCATCGAAAACAGAGGTTTTTGGTGGTTTTGAACGGAATCACTTATACCATTCTGATCAGCAGTCACTGGAGATTCAACTAAATCTCAAAAACCATTCTGAGGTGGGGCTCTGCCTTCGAAGAGCAACGAGTGTTTTTTCCAACAATACCCAGGGTTAAAAAAACGGATTCTGAGAGTTCTAGAAGTAAAGAACTACGGCTACTCCATGCTCTCTGTCATAGCCAATTTACACCTAATTTGCTTTCTAGGATTTTTTCATTCGAAGACAGAGAGCTGCCAGGGAGTTGATGTGATCCTAAAAGACAGAGCGCCGCTTTGCGGCGTTCTGTCTTGGACCCGTGTGCCAATTTACCTCTGGGTTAGCTGAACTCTGGAAAAAAATCTCGAGCCAGAGCTATGTCTCGGACCCATGTGCTACTTCACCTCAGGGAACTCAAGAAAAAATGAATCAGTGTTATTCACACGAAGCGCAGCCTTGCCGCGCTTCGCGGATGACACTGATCTTTTGCAAATCTAATTTAGTAATTTTTTCGGTAGAAAGTTTGATCGCGTTTGTCCGCTTCTCATACTAGCATCAGAGGTTATTAAGGAGATGAAAACTACATCATCTGTAGACGCATTGAGCTAAGGGCGAAGGTGGCTTTGTAAATCTAAGTGTGTAAGGTAGGATTTTCTATGCCACTGTTGGACAAAGGTAGCTGTCCTTCGCTTCCTCCGAATACAAAATCAAGCTCGACAAAAGTTTTGCGCTTTTGGGAGATATGATTTTCCCATTGGCAAATTAATTTTCTTGGAGCTGAATGGTCTTTTACCTCCTTAAAACACAACACGGTCTAGCTTCTAATGTTCGACTCTTGTCTGCTCTAAAGGCACCTAGGAGATGAAACCCGCTTGGAGTTGTGTTTGTGTTAAAATCTTTCACTTGACAATTGTTCCATCCTCTTCCTGTGGAATGACTCTCAAATAAGAAGGGTTCCTCAACATCTCTGTAGCTTTTCACATACACAGCTGTTCACGTGGACTTCTTTAGAGTCCGTGGGAGCCTCAGAGGGGAGAACTTGCAAGATTAGCTATCAGTTTGTGGTTGTCGAACGAATTAGAATAGAATCCTGTATTTTGAACAGCGTGTTTTTGGTTTGTGACCCTGAATTGGGCCTCGTTGTTGTCTTATGCGAGAAGATGCTTCCCCGGAAAGAACTCATAAAGAACTTGAGTAATTAAAAGTTTCCTGAGCCTTGGTCCTTCAACTCTTTCCACCTGAATTCAAAATTTGAATGAAATTCAGCATACAGAAGTGTATCAATGAAACATACAGAAGTGTATCACCCATGGGTCTCAATTTTCTATGAATTGTGAAATCCTTTTCATAGTGGGTGAAGGGGGCTTTCTGGAATCTTGCCCTCTTCAATTGCTGCGAACTTACATATTTAACATACAGAATTCTATTCTAGAACGAAAAAAAATCGGCATTCCCTCGCACTCCTCAGATGATGAGTCACTCAGCTACATACAGACACCCCCGGTTACATACAGACAGTATTCCGCAATATGGCCTAGCGCTTTATTTAAAAGGTACGGACCCTCATTTGGGTTTGGCCTGATATGTGTGATTTGCTAGCTACAACGTTGTGTAAATCTTGCTGCACAGAGCGAACTATTCTTGAAGAAAGAACTAATACGTGATGTGGAGATGTCAGCAATTCTAGGGACTTTCCAGTTTTCACTTTCCCTCTAACCTTTGAGTTCCGACAAATGCGAAACTGTGCTGACGAAGGCTGTAAACTCTGAAATTCTGCCGACGGATCACTGGAGACAATCTTCGGCCATCATGTTCCCTCTTTTCTGGTAAATTAAATCACTTAGAACCTAATATTCTATTAGAGAACGCAAAAAATTCCGTCGATGCTCTCAGGTGATGAGTCACCCGGCGACAGTTTCACAACGCTTGGCCCCGTGTGCCACTTTACCTCCAGGTTAGCTGAACTCTAAGAGAATAAACCCGCGAAGCGGCGCTCTGTCTCAGACCTGCGTGCCACGCTACCTTTGGGTTAGCCGGACTCCAAGATTTCTACTGGTCATATTTCTGGTCTGGGCGAAATGCATGGATGTCTCACTGATTCTTCTTTGTTGAAGTTTGAAAAACAATCGCTCATGTCTACCACATCAGGGACATATCTCGAGTTAGTTTTGGATTTACAGACCTGGAGAGCTCCTCTACCACGTTTTGTGTTCTGATCCATGTATAGCGCACGTACGTGCTCATGAATAAATAAATAAATAAATAAATAAATAAATAAATAAATATCTACAAGCATAGGTGTGATAGGGGTGAGAACGGCTCTTCGAAAGTGAAGGGGGTCACCGGGCAAAAAGTGAAGGGTGTCGAACATTAGTTGAGTTTAATAGTGTGAAGATGCCAAACCGTGTGAAAGTGCCAAACCGTTGGAAAATTTGAGGGGGGGGGGTGGACACTTTCTACTTGGTCCTATTTATTGTGTTAACAAACCGTACGATAGCGATGAGTTATATTGCACTAAGCTACGGATGCTCCAAAATACTGCCTTCAAATGAGAAAACCCACTGATTACACTAATGACGATAGTCATCGGCCAATCTTAATGATGTCATCCATTTATAAATACACAACTGAACAACATTTGTTATCGCTTACATACAAAAATTTCACATTGAAATTGCACGTACTTTTCAGCTATTTTTGCTTATAACAAATTCAAAAAAAAAATAAAACCTTGGAGTGAAGGGTATTTATGTTATCTTCCTTCAACCCCCCCCCCCTCCCAACATAAGCAAAATCCCGTTTCATGTGATTGCGTGTTGACTTCTGATAAGGGTGGGTGAGAACGCTTCTCAAAGGCAGGGGACCAACTCGTTTCGTATGTTGGAGATAGCAACATATCCTGGACCTTCTCGTCATGATAACCTCAATAAGGTACATCAACAGACACAAAAGCGGCGAAAGCCCTGTTCTCGAAGGGATCGAAGTGGCCGAAATTTGGAGCCGGGAGGTGGATCGCTCCAAGCAGTGCTGGCTGCCCGCCACGGCTACAACGTTGGCAAACGAGTCTTGGCTTGTCCGATCGATAAGATCAACAGCTTCACAAGTCAATTCGGGTAAGCAAACTGTTACAGACCCCGTCCTGGAAAACGGGTTTAAAGACCGTTCTATGACATTTTATGTATAACGCTGGAATCAGCGTGTCGAGGAGATCCACAATCTGCTAAGAACTCAACCACAAAAATGAGGTGGGCCTCTGTCTTTAAGCGATTCTCACCCATGCGCGCGCCCCTCTCCGCTCAGCGCACTATTTCGTCATTTGTCTAATAACAGGCCTGAAAGTGCGCCGTTGTTTCGGCCCAGCAACCCTTTTTTTCCACCGGAAAAGAGTTTACCCCGTATATCTATATATGAATAGGGAACGCATTCTTTCTACTTCCCCTGCATATACAACACACACACACACAGAAAGAAATCTTTTGAAAAAGGTAGAGGATTTCGAAATTAGAGGTTTTCGGCCTTCCTGTTTTTCACTCCATCTTCTCACACTACTTGCCAAATGTTGTATACTATTAGGTTGTTGCAAAATCGATGTCGGATTTTTGAACCACGAACTTTGGAGTGATGTTTTGGAAAAAGAAATGCTCCTTCCACCATATATTTTGTACTTGTTCTAAAGCCCATTTCTTTCTCTTTCTGCCTAGTCATTTTTGTACAGATCTGTCCACTTTTGTTGTGGTTTTCGGGCTTGGATCAAAATGTACTCATCCGCTAAAATTCGTCCCAAACTGTTTCGTGGACTCGAACTCCATAGCAAGAGAGTGGCTTGGACATGAAATGTTACCAACCTTTGCAGAAGGGAATGCTCAACAAAGTGGTAGCCCAGTGTTGGCCCAAGTCACTTGGTATTGGAGACACGTGCCTCAGAGTTATGGACTAAAATTCGATGACGTCAACGCCGTTTTGAAAGCACTGTTGCAAGCTATCACCAGGAGACCTGTTCAATATCTCGAAGGTGACCTTGAGGTTCATTATTCCATTATTTCTGGGGCCATCGGAGAAACGAGCATGAAGGAAAAACTGAAGAGGTGGATCCAGTTCGATTATCCTCCTGTATTTCACAGTGGCTCAAGACCACATTTTTCACTCCAGACGCTCTGGAAGTAGATGCAGCCGCAGATCGAGACTCCCCCTCAAAAGCCTCACTCAGGGGGCCGTTCCCCTACAGATGACCACAAATACAAGCGGTGGGACCTACCTCTGAGAGAAAGAATAAGCCGCAAAAATACGGTAGCTCGAAACGATCTCGCCTCTTTTCTTGGGTCCGAAGAGCTTGGCTTCAGGCCTAGTGGAACGAAAACTCAGCAGAAAAATGGCGAAGATGTGCTGATTCAAATGAGTACTAAAGCGACAGAAAAGGTTCAGTTTTTGCCGAGTTACCACAATTCAAAGTCCAACTGTCAAAATCCGACATCGATTTTGCAACAACCTAATAGAATGACGAGAAAATCCTCGCGAATTTCCGTGGACTATCCTCATAGCGATTCGTTCACAAACATACTAGTCTCCGAAACATACATGTTCTGTTTGTCATACCCTTACATGTTCATAGATTTCTCCGCATACATGCTACCTATTACCTCCCACATGTAGCCTATCAACTCTACTAGATTTAAGGTTTAACTAGATACCCTTCACTAATATTCAGTGTTGTGGCTGATGGCGTGATGCCAGAAGGTGGACTCTGTCATCGGCAGGCAGGAGACCGATGATCTCCCTAGGTGGCGTGGAGATCTCCCGTCCGGATAGATCGTAAGGAAGTGCGATGGCGGGAAATAGAGGCGTATGTAGGGCCGTCGTTTGGGGGCCTTAGGTGTGGATCAAAGTCAGCCGGAAGCCGCAGCCGCCCCCGTCCATCATATTCATCACCAATAAATCTATTATTCCGATTGAGTGTTACTACCAGGATCAAGCTTGTAACGATAATGTATCAATGGGAGGTTGCCGCGGAGGGGTGAAGGGGGTCGCTTATCATTACACATCCCCTTTAAAATCCAGGCTATGGTCTTCATTGAGACAACATCTAAAGTGCGCAAACACTGCAAACTGCGGAGTTACCAGGGAGTTTGTCAATTCATTTCCCAACAAGCGTGGAACCTCCTGCGAAGCGGCACAATGCGGAAGAGAACGCAAAAACTCCTCTATCTTATTGTTATGAAAACGCCTACAGGATTTGTCAAATTTCTATGCGATTCAAGTTTTGATGGGACCATGTGTGTCCACATCAGTGAAACACTATGATCCTTAAACTCTAAAACTAATTCATGTCAACCCAAACGAAAAAAAGAGCTCAGCATCGCATTTTGAATAGCTTTTCAAGCTCTATCAAATTCATGCAGAAGCTGTATTACACCCTTCTTTCTTAAAGTGTTTTTCTCGTCGATAAAGTACCGATAAAGTGTCGATAAAAACGTTTTTTTATCGACACTTTATCGACGCGTTTTTTAATAGTGAAGTAAAAAAATAGTAAGTAAAATAGTGAAGTTCTAGTGAGTTTTAGATACGATTAGAACGAGAAAATCCTCTTCTTTGAGGTTGTTCTTCAAAAGCCTCAGGAGATCAGGTGGGCAGACTGAAATTAGGTGGTTTACAATACTATGTCTGCGGACAACTACATCTGCCAGTCCTTTTCATCATTACTTGTTCTTACAACCTAGAAAAGCTGATATGACCTGCATACACCCTCAGAAATTGATGTATATGTAGATCCATGGAGAATGTCGTCTTGCAAAAGTTATGACATCGGCGGGGATCGAACCCTCGAACTTGGTTTAGCAGTGTTCTCGTGTTCTAGCGCATGGAACGTGCTCCAATGATATGTTATGTGTTGGATGCATCCGCACGGGAGTAATAGACTATAGGAGACTAAATTTCGTTGTTTTTCTAATTTTTCTCCAATATAGGGGGTCGAAATTTGGACGGGCAAGGAGGGGGTCGCCTAGGAGTTTACCTCTTATCGACATCATGCTTAACCCTGGTTACTACAAGAGTGGTAGCAAGAGTAGGAGTCCCTCGTAAGTAAGGGTAAAGAGAGTCGCAGGAGAGACTCTACACAGACAGAGAGATTGTGTGCCCGGAGGCAGGCGGGTACACAACAATCAGTTTCTTCTCCCTCATATATAACCTTGCACGTCTCTTTTTCCCTGTCCGTGCCAGTGGTAATAGTGCGCGCTCCATCAAACTCTGCGCGCGCCACTGCAATTCAACTGACTCCATGAGTACTTCGCCTTTATTCACATACACAGTTACCCGTTTATCTTTCATTCATTCATTAATTCAGTTCGAACACATTCAAGTTGTCGTTCCTTTAATTGATTCTCTTCCGCTATTGTTCGTTTCCTTTCAATCAGCCCTCCACTTCCATTTAGTGCCGAAAGGGGGGGGGGGGAGGTACTACTTTTTTTCACTTGCCGGCCTTCATACCTGACCACCTCTTCACCTTAGTGAAGGGAGTCTATTGGCCCCCCTCCTAGAGCGAAAGGGGTCTGAGCCTTAGCTCAGACTATCGCACCTATGTTCACAAGTCCCACAAAAACTTGAACCTCTCCGCTCTCCTTTGAAAGCAGTTACAGATGAGAGACCGAAAGTGGCAATCTTTCTGCTCGCTACTGTATGTGTATGCAGCGGGAGGGGGGG